>FIZU01017834.1:0-10909 GCA_900064475.1 Pseudococcus longispinus | reverse complement strand
CCACATTGAAATCGCCAAAACTGAATACATAGGGTGAATCTACGTAAAAAAACACTTTTTTATGATATATTTAAAAGTTAGTCTCTCTTCGCTATTAAGGCCCTTTTTACAGATGAAAATTTCAAACGGCCAAAACCCTTTGAAGGAGTGAATCGAAATTTCTCAAAAATTTATCTTGGAAGCACCATTACAATACCTAACTATGTGCAAAAGAACGAAAATTTTCCACCACCCCGATCAGAATTAAAAATTTATGAAAAAACGACAATAAAAGGGGTGTGGAGCGCAAACGGAAAGGGGTAGGGGTCCAAAACTTTGTGAAAAATTTTTTCTAGTCAAGGCACACCACCTGAGGTACATAGGATCCCCAAAACGGTGGGGGCCGATATCACCTCTTATCCGGTCATATCTATACCCTTTGTTCAAAATATCGTAAAAAACATTCAAATGAAGTATCTTGAGGAAGTTGAGCCACCATTATTAATTTCATTACCACATAATTTCCCAAAAAAAACTTGAAAATGAAAATTTTAAAACAAATTTTCAAATCAAAATTTGAGCACGTTTATTGACTTTTTTTCAAAAAATTCTCTAAAGTGAGCAAAACCATTTTTGGAAACTTTTCTACTCGTGTTTTTTAAAAAAATGTTTAAGTATTTGTATGAGGCACTTTTCAAAATTTTCTTTCAATTTCGGGGCATAATAGGCAGAAATGTAAAAACCCGTTCCAAGGTACAGCAGTCTGCCCTATTTTGAGGGGAATTTTTCAATACGTGATGAGTCACTTTTCCAAAAAAAAAAATAACGTTATACTCGTAGCTTGTAGCATACGAGTATTTCATTTGTAGTTTTAATGGGTTTTATTCAACAAACGCCCGATGTTTCATAAAAAAATATCCCAATTCTGATGGTACCTACTGTGGGTCAAAAATTGACTTTTTTTCAAAAATCCCTTAAAAAGGGGTAATTTTTTTGGGAAATTTGCAACTTGCGGTTTTTAAAAGAAGTTTTGAACTTTCGAATGAGTCATTTTTCATGATGTTTCTCCTATTTTGGGGCTACAATGGGCAAAAATGTAAAAACTTTCCCAAGGTACAACAGTTTCCCCGACATGGGTACTACAAACCATAAATTCTTAACCTTGCACTTTGATATAGTAACAAATTTAACTACCTTCGAAAAAGCGATTTCACTGGAAGAAATCTAGACCAATAAGTACAGTTGCTGGTAATAAAGAAGCTGGCAAAAAAAAACGAGTGAAAAAAATCACTCACATACATCTAAGTACATGCATAGATACCTACAGATATAATAAACAATATCATAGGTATTCGAGAATAAGAGCACAGAAACGAATTAATTGAAAAACGTTCAAACCAATTAAGTCGCGCGTTATCTGTGCTTTTTTTTGTAATGCATCGAGTGATAGAGTAAGTGAGAGAGAAAAAGATGGTACGATTGGAGGAAGGAATTCGACGATATAATAACATGTTTTAGAGTAGTTTTTCGTTTGTAATAATTACCGGGGTGGAGCGAGCCAGCTCACGATAAAAGTGTAACATATTGGTAGTCCCAACAATAGAAATGATTGTATATCTTAGGCTGCTTTTAATCATCGTAATAGTATAGGTAAGAATCGTAAAGAGTATACAGGGCAACCGGATGAAGTAATGAATTCTTTCTTCAGGTACGCCGTTTCAATAATAACAAACCGAGTAAGTCCTCGATAGAATAGCTTACCATGGTTCATAGCAGTGCGAGAGAGAAAGACGCGCAGATGGAAAAGTCAACGAACACCGCGAGAGATTGCTCTCTGTCTTATCGTTGATACACTACAAATTATAGTGTTTACCGTTGCATCAGCACGTTTTGCTCGCGATATTATTGCTGGTGGCGGTATATTCGCCTTGTTACAAATGAGCATCTACGCAACACGACACACAGGGGGCACAGCGCGGCGGGAAAACCGTAGTTACAAGTTTGTGTGTGTATCGAAGGAGAAAAAAAATGACTTTGATTCCATTATTCATACCGTAATGGTGGCATGTTAGTGTATATCGGCTGTGCGGAGGAAGAAAAAAAATTCCTCTACGTATGCAGCCCTCTCGAAATACTCGTGGGGTGTGAAACCTTTTATTGTGTAAAAGTAAACAACGCCAACAGTTGAATATACACGAATGTACTATCTCACAAATGGCCTTACGCAGCTGAGCTAATTTATTGTTAAAATAACATTTCTCCCTGCGAGAGTAGCTCGTCGACGTCGATCGGTTCGACGAACGAGGCTTCATAAATGGAAATATTTATTCAAAAGCGTGCTTTTTCCTCGGATCGATGGCGTACGTCAAAGGTCGAGTGTTCGATGTCAGTGCGATCTGCTGTCTGGGTACTTATGGAGATGCATGAGGAATGTCGTATGTGGAGAAGAACACATGGTCGTAGGAATTCAGTCAAAATTGTGTAAAAGCTTCGAGAGAAAAGGTTTAAGTGGTTGGAATCAAGTGGCTAAGTTTTGGCCAGGATACGAAGGTTTAAAAAGTCTTGCTAAATACAAATAGTGAACTTTTTCGGTTATACGAATTATATTGGTATTTGGAAGGTACTTTGTCGTGAAAAATCAGCTGGGCCTGAAAACCATACCTCAAATGAAACCATTTTTAATAACCGAAGTTCTACAGGAAGAAATTTCCAGCTTGGAAGTTGAAAAAGTCATTACATTTTTGTTTGTCTTTGTTTTGAAAGAAAGATTGTTTTGTTTGTTGGAAATTCGAATTTTTCGATATTAAATTTTTTTTCAAAAAGAAGCTGAAAATACCTACGTATTGCAAACACTGTCAAAAATTCATTAAAATCTTCGAAAATGTCGTTGAAATGGTTGAGATTTCCATAAAAATCATTCAAAGTATTGTAAAATCAAAAGATCACAAGAACTGTTGAAAATTTCGTGAAAATTCCTAAAATTTTTAAAAAATTAGTAAAAACTTTGTTGGCGAACGTTCAAAAAGCCATAAAGTTGTCAAACCTAAACATCGTTGAAAAATGACGTAGAGGTGGTTGAGATGCCATGAAAAACGTTGCAATAGTTACAAATTTTCATAAAAAGTAGTAAAAACAGCTCAAAAATGGTAAAAACCTTTGAAAATTTTAGAAAATGCTATGAAAATTCTAGCAGTTTTTACGAGTTTTTCGACTGATTTCAGGATTTTTTTCACGGTTTAGATACCTGTATAAAATTTTTACTGATTTTTGTGAAAATTTCGACAACCATTACATCTTCAACAATCTTCAACATTTTTTGACCATTTTTTTCATAATTCAAATGATTTTTTAATAAAATTTTAACAATTTCAGCAGCATTTTTGGTGGATTTCATGATGTTTTGATCTTTTTATTAATATTTTTACTGATTTTTGTTGAAATTTCGACTACTTTAACTATATTTTTACAATTTTCATAACATTTTGATAACTTTTAATTTATTTTTTTTAAAATTTTAATATCTAATTTATACGATATTTTCGACATTTTTCGTGATTTATTAGTCATTTCCACAATATTTTCACCAATATTTTTTATGAAATTTTGAACATTTATACACCATTTTACACATTTTCCACAACTTTTTTACAAAATTTTTAATGATTTTTCAAGAAATTTTGAACAACTTTCACAACTTTTACAACTTTTTGAACAATTTTCACGACTTTTCCACAACTTTTGCAACATTTTTAGTGACTTTTAATAAAATTTTGAACATTTATACACCGTTTTATGCCTTTCTCACAAATGTTTCAAATTTCTCAATACTTATTATGATATTTTGAACTTTTATTCCCTGTTTTCGATATTTTTCATAACTTTTTCACAACTTGTGCAAAATTTTCAATCACTTTTATGAGATTTTAAACAACTTTTACAACATTTCAGACAATTTTCACGTCGTTTTCACATTTTTTTCAACAGTTTCAATGATTTTTATGAAGTTTTGAAACTTTTATAACATTTTAGATTTTAAATTAATTTTTGTGAAAATTTTTCACAATTTTTACTAGATTTTCGACAGTTTTCATGATTTTTTGGCAATTTCTTCACGATATTTTCACTAATTTATATGGTAATTTCTATATCATTTTTAGATCATTTTAATCAATTTTCTGAATTTTTGATCATTTTTTTCATATTTCAAGAGATTTTTATCAAAAGTTGATTAATTTTAGCAACATTTTCGACGGATTTCATGATTTTTAAACATTTTTTACAACATTTTTGCAAGATTTTGGTGGAAATTTCGACTACTAGTTTCATAATTTCTTGATTGGTATTTTAAATAATTTTTGTGAAAATTTTAACAATTTTTATCATATTTTCAACAATTATTATGATTTTTTGTACAACTTTTATAATTTAATCATATCTTAGATAATTTTCATTATGTGAATTACTTTTACAATCTGAAATTTTCTTAAATCCGAAAATATATTTAGCGCACCAACCAAAATTTCATAATGCAAAAACGTAACACAATAAGAATTTTCCAAGTCTACATAAGTTTGTCATAATGTCTAAAAGTTAATGGAAATCTAAAAATTTTTCCAAGCCCAAAAAAATCTGACAAAATGTGTCAAAGTCAATGGAAATATAAAAATTTTTTCAATTTCAAAAAAGTCTGACATAATGCCTAAAAGTCAATGGAAGTTTAAAAAATTTTTCAAGCCCGAGAAAATCTGACAAAATGTGTCGAATTCAATGGAAATTTGAAAAAAATTTGAAGTCCAAAAGTGTCTGACATTATGTCTAAAAGTCAGCGTGACGAAATTTCGTAACGTTTTTCGCGAGATTACCCATAGCAAAAGCATATCATATGCTAAAAAGTAATGCTAAATAGTTTTCTGCCTCCAGCCATAAGATATACTTATCCATGTCAAAAATGTAAAGATTCTCCTGAATTGCAAATCTCCCCTCCCCTCGCAATACTGATTATTGAAAATTTTTTAATGGGGGTCATAATTTTCAGGCAGGCATTTTCATTTTTTTTTGTTCACTTTAAATTGTGACTTAGCTGATAAAAGGAACTTATTGTTTAAGATCTAATTATTGGGGAAGCAAATGCTGAGGAAATAAAAATTTTTTTGAAAAAGTTCACCCTTTGTTTAATTTTTTTTCCTATTCAAACCGAATTCCGTCGACTTTAAATACCTATACGATGGCGTATTGTTATGGGGTAAATTGCTTTTCCTCCAAACCAAAATTCCATTTTCATCTAGAAAAATTTCAGTTATTGAGGAAAAATCGTATTTCACGATTTGTAGTTCTCTATTCAAAAAAATTGACCAAACCAAATATACTTCTGCATAAAAATACAAATTTTAGAGCAATTTTTTCAGAATGGGCTCTCTGGGGCAGAAAAAAACACGACGGTTGAAACAAAATTGAAAATAACCATAAATCAGAAACGGAATAATGGATAAAACTTTCTCAACAGCTTTTTTCTTGTCAAGGTACATACATATATCTCTTGAGGAGTTAAGAAAGGGTGTTTTTTAAACTATAAAGCTATTCCTCTATTAATTTATTTTTATTGTTATCATTTTATTTATTTAATTAATTATTTATTCAATCGTTCTTTCATCATTTTTTTCAGATTTTTCATCATTGCGAGAGATTTTTATCAATTTCAACAATTTCAATCCTTCCGAGCCCTCGCAGCTCCAACGCCACGCTGCACTAGTGGCGTTGGAGCTGCGAGCGCTCTGTAGGGTGCCAAAATTTCTTATACATACCGTACATATTGTTATGATTTTTCTCAATTTTAAGTTTATTGTATTCAAATTGTTTGATCTGCGAATTTTGGTTCTAAAAAATTGTTGATTCATTTTGCAAAATCTTTGAAGCAATATGGTAATTATCATGTAAATTGAAAGTATTGAAACGTTGTATGTAGTTCATGGCATTTGATGTTTCACTTTCAATGCTCTTTTGAAAACAAGTGTAATCCAATGGTATAAAATTTGTCGAGTAACTAAAAGACAGAAAGAAGGGTGTACGTATACTTACTACATTATAACTTGCAATATCCAATTTAGAAACCTTAGGGAACCTATTGTTCAACACCCTGCAAATCTGCATGGTCATATCGGTTATGTTACTGACGCTGATAGATTGAACCGCTCACTCCAATTACTCATAGTGATTTGAGAGGCATCGAGAACCAAATCGAGCCAAAAGTACACAAAATTTATCAAAGCGAAGAACCATCAGTAAAGCTGCTGAACTATCCACTACGTAGACTAATATCAGCTGATGAAAGAAACATGAAAAAAAACGGTACCAACATTTTTATAGCCAGAATTTCGCGAGTCTCGCACATATGCTAACTACGATGTAAATATCAGAGTCTAAAGAAGCGAAGCAGGCAAAAAAATGAGAAAAAGGCTGCAGCACTATGGTAAAAAAGACACGATAGATAAAGTAAACAGAACACGGCGGAATTCGCCCGTGCTGGGTGCACTGCACACTGATACACGAGGTAAAAATGCTAAATACGCTTATACAAGACGCATCCAGGATTTCCATATTTGGCGATAAATAACTCGCGCCCGTGAGTATTTTTTTATTCTTCGTCGCGAAGAAAGGAAATAGGTACTATAGCGCGTCATATAGTTTATAACTATAAAACGACGAAAATAGCGAAGAAGGCAGGCTAAAAAAAACGCAGATAGGAGAGACGACAAATAAAACGTAACCATCATAAATTCTAACGATCATTTCTTTAAGCATCGTACTACCTGTCACGTATTATGTACTTAGAATTTTCACTTTTGCTGTATCGGCGCCGCAGCGAATCGTATACTCGAGACTTGGGAGCATCGTCGGACTAATGTCGACTTAAGTATTTTTTATTCGTCGTATGAGCCTTGGTGGGTTTCTGCTTACTTTTTTTCGAGTACCGTACATGAGAATTATGGAGCTTATCGGCGAGTTTAAAATGATTACTGTGTTTTTACCGGTGACGGCTGCGTCGTGCTTCTGTTTTGCGAATCGTACGAGTTGCTGAGACTATGTTCGTGGTGCCCGGCAGGAGGTGCAATATTATAGTGGCCTGGATGTATAGACTTATGGTACGATGTGGAATCGTGATATGGATGTGTAGAAAGCTTCTCGAGTTAAAGGAGGTTTCTGTGCTGGTGAGAAAGGAGGGCAGGAAGTTTCGCTTGAAGTATGGCGAGAAAAATACAGGTGGAAGATGAGAGATTAGTGTAGAAGATAGTCGACGATTGTCTCTAGAAAATCTTAGATTTGAATCGAGATTTTCGTGTTTTCAATGCTCGAGTGATATTTAATTGATGACTGAATAATAAATATTGTTCAGGTGCCATGAAGATGTCATCAAATGCGGAAAATGTTTCAGGAGTATGTCCTGCATTTTGTTTCATTTCCGATATATTTTTTTAGCTTTATTACTTTTCGTGTCAATTGTTTGTGAGTTTATAGAGGACATTTTTCATTTTGAGAAAGTCCTGCTGAAAATCCCGCAAAAGTCCTGCTTTTTGGTTTTGCAATTTTTTTGGGCACTCTGCTTTCGGAAAGAGCATATTCTGAAACCGTTGTAACTGAAATTCCAGCTGTCCAATTTGTTTTGTAGTTTTAATTTTCTTGTTTTTCGCCAAATGCAGATAAAAATTTTGCGTTTTTTCTAATAAATCCTAGAGAGTCAGAGGAGCCCCAAAAAAAACCCAAAATTTTTTTTCAAAATTTTTGGGTCATTTTTCACTGAGTTGTGGCTTGTGTTATTTAGTCATATTTCTACCTTTGTGCAACATTGTCAAAATAAATTAAAACTAATCACCCGTCGTATCAAGTGCGAGCGGTTAACAACTTTTGCAAAATTTTCAGTCACTCATAAAAATTTTTGACAATTTTTACGTTTTAAAATTTTTTAAATTTTCCAACTCCAACAAATCGTTTGAAATTTAAAAAATTTTTCAATTACAGAAAATCTGAAATAGCCTAACGAAATGTCTGAAAGTTGGCGTAATTTCTAAAATTTTCCAAGTTCAAACAAGTCTGACAAAATGTCCTAATAGTTAGCGTGACGGAATTTTGTGACTTTTTTACAAGTTCGGTCATCGCAAAAGCATATCGTAGGGGTAAAAGTACTTGTTTTGTAAAATTGATTTATAATTATCTCCCAAACCCCGTTTCGGAGCCTCCTGTAAGAATTTGATTTTCTCCCATATTTTCCAAGTTTTCCAAAGAGCGTAAAAATTTACTCAGGCTGCTAAAATTTTAGTTTTTGTCCCATTCTGAGTGGTCTAGCAAGATGACCCACTTTTATGAAGATTTTCAGTCGGACACTTTAGATGTGTTTTTTCAACCAACGTTGAAAATTTCGAAAAAAATCGAAATATGGAGCTTCTAGTAAGATTTTGAATTTCTGCAGTATTTTCGAAATTCTTCAGAAGGCGCGAAAAACAGTCAATTTAAAATTATTACGTTTTGATCATACTTACCTAATTTTGACACAAGTTGATCAAACGAAGCGAATACTCAGAATTAACGATGAAAAAATCACCAGCCAATTTACCTCACAAAAATCTAAGAATGATCATACCTACAAAGTGCCCAAAGAATCGAAAGATATAATACGCATGCAATCTGTGGCACTCCAGTCGAGCGTAATTCCATCTTCATTCTCCTTATTTCCAGTCAAATAGGCAACTTCATCGACCATAAGTGAATTCCACGCGCTGCAGAAACAATACACCGGTCTCAATACGCGAACCATTAACTACCAGCTCATGTTCTTGCCCTCCATTCTGGCACTTATTCCACTCTGCGCCATTTCTGCTTCCAATGCAATAAAAAGTTCGACGAAATATCGCCATATTCAATGGTAACTTGGTTCTCGAAACAAATAAACATCGCGAACAGAAATACCCTCTGCTTCAGCCTTCGTGCAGAATAAAGAAAAACGTAGCAGCGATAAAAAAAATTGTCTAATTTATTCGCTCGGTCGCCTTTAGTCGTTGTAGACGTCTGCAGAGTAGAAGCGGTATCGTTGAGAAGAAAACGAATTGGGAAAACCTGTTTACATGACCGCGTAGCCGGTAACAACGCTTTTCATTTGGCGGGAAAACTTATTGCGGCGCTGGATTTTCTAATTAAAAAAAACAACAAACGCAAGGCAACGCGGCAAAAGAAAGAGAGAATAGGTGCGCGGCGAAGAAGAAAAGGGGAAGGAGCAAAGCGTAAATCTATGAAAAAGTAATTATCGTAACGAATTGTCCGCTTGGCTTGGAATTTTTTCGCGAGGTGGTGAGGAGAAAAAGGGGATGCCAGGGCAACTTGTATACAGCGAACATGAAATCGTAACTTTACCGCGCCATTGTTAATCTAAAGGGATGGTAAATTGGTAAAAAGTACATTGTGCTAAAAAAAAAAGTGCGCTGAAAATGTTGTATAGAAAGAAGGAAAGCGACAACGCGTACTGCGAGTCGGATGCGGGAACGAGAGGGAAGAAAAGCTAACGATTATCTTGGGATGTCAACCTGAAAGAAAATTGCATTTCGCAATCTCGTCCCATTTATAAAAAATACATATGGGGAATAAAAGAAATCAATAAAAAGACATTTCAAATAACTAAAATGGAAAATGTAATGTATAATAATCTGCGGGAAGATTTTGTATATTAGGTGGTACTGGTAGGTACCTTCGTAGTACCTACACGCAGTTTCCCCACGAGGAATACGAGTGACAGAATTTAAACGTCTTGGCTGTGCGCGACAATACGTTCGGTTCGGCGAATGCGACGAGACGACGGTGACACGGCGACGACCTATGAAACATGCCACCAAATCGTCGTAAAGTAAGGTTAACAGAGAGAAAAAAAATGCCTAAACCTTTTTAAAAATTTAATCTCGTATGCGCAAAATGCTTGCATTAAGTCGCAGTCGCACTCGTAAATGCCGAATCGACGAGTAAAATGCACGTCACCGAATAGCACATCTCGTAGCTCGCAGATAACCGTCACGTCGCGAATTTACACATCAAAAAGACACGTACTAGTTTTTTTTCGTCTCTTTAGACGGATTTGTCATCGATAATGAGGTCAAGTTGGCTATTATCCCAGAGTCAGTTTTCAAAGAGGGAGTTGCGAATGTATTTCTGAAATATTCTCAGCCTCTGGAATACAAATATCGAAGGGATGCGCGTTATCAGATCATGCAGGGCGATTCAGTAATGATCAGGTTCCTTGAAAAGGGCGAAAAGAAAGCTTATCTTGCGTAGCCGTATAATGGTAGTATATCGATACTGTCGAAGGGGCAGCGAAAATCACGACCTTTCGATTTCCTATATTTTCTGAATTATTCGTTGGTTTTTCAAATGCGTTAATCTGCGTTGGGGAGAAGTAAAGCGAGGGACATATTTACTACTGGCGGATTCGTTGGGAAAAATTGTTGGATTTTCTGTTGAAAAAAAAAAAAAAAAAAACAGTTGAATTTTCACTAAAATTTTTAGCTCAAATCTCTGAAATTTTCCAAAATAACATGTCAGAATCTCAAAAGTCAGATTTCTAAAAATTTTCAGAGTCCGAAAATCTATTATCAAAATATTGACAAATTCTTTTTTTCTAATTGTAAAAACTGTGTAAAAGTCAAAAAAATAGTCGACAATTTCATAACATTTCTTAAAATTGTCATAAATAAACAAGGTAAAAAAGTTTTAAAAACCACCCTTCTATTAACTCGTACAAAAACTCAAGTACTAAAAAGGAGAAAATAATTTCCATTCCTTTTCCGAGGTAGGCAACTAGGCATACAATGTTTCAGTTTCTCGTAGTTTTTGCAAAATCTGATTCATTTTGGGAAAAGGGTGGTGAAGCGAAAACATTTATTGTTGAACTGGAATG
>FIZU01017823.1:0-16302 GCA_900064475.1 Pseudococcus longispinus | reverse complement strand
TTTTAAATTAATATAAACGATTTGGAAATTAGTCAATCGTAACTAATATCATTCATTATAATTATTTAAAGAATTTGTCGAATTTTTATAACCAAAAATTTTAAAAATTACCCAAAATGGGAATTCTCACGTTTGCCAAGCTGCGAATGGGAACACCAGAAAACGGGAGTTTTAGGAAAGGGAGAACGGCCAACAAAAACGGGAACTGGGAACATGTTCGATATTTCAAACTAGAACTGAATTCACATACTTAAGCCTAATGTCATTCCATAATCACTGATGACTCTTGGTCAAAGTTGATCGATGATGTCTCAAACCAGTACTGGGTTCACATAGACCTAGTCACCTAGTGTCACTCGATCATCACTGATCATTCTTGATCAAGGCTAATCAGCGATGTTTCGAACCAGTACTGGGTCCACATAGACCTAGTGTCACTTGATCATCATCGCTCACCCTTGATCAAGGCGGATCGATAAAGTTTCAAAATTCAAACCAGTTCCAGTACTAAGTCTACATAGACCGAGTGTTGTTCAGTCATCACCAGTTAGTCAATTACCCTTGGTTGAGGCTGATCAATGATCTTTCAAACCAGTACTGGGTTCACATAGACCTAGTGTCACTCAATCATCACCGATCACTCTTGAAGTCTTGATTGAGGTTGGTCGATGATGTTTCAAACCAGTCCTGGGTCCACATAGACTAAGTGCCGCTTGATCAACTGATCACACTGTATTATCAAAGAATGTAGGAACACCATTCTGAAGAAAGCACCATTATTAGTGCATAACTTGACCCCTTTAATTCTTCTGCTTGGTAAACATGCATACACTTGTGTTGTTTAGGTAGCGGCACCATTGATTCGAAGGGGTAGCATTATTACTAAGACTCCACATTATAAAGCAGAATAAATGGTAGGAAATTTTATCAATCATTATTTTTTAATCCATGAAATAAATAATTGATTGTTTAGTGATTGGAAATTCATGATTCGTTTTCAATGATTTACAACAAACATTTTTTGAATAAAAATAAAAAACACAACTGAAGGAAATTTTTGAGGACCTGATAATTTTGTGTGGCACATGGAAATCTTCCCGAAAACTAAACTACCTACACAATATTATGCCAGTAAATAGTTACATAGGTACGTTATAATTTTAAATTAATCAGGAATCCGAATTCTATCCACACCCATCAATTGTGTAGATACCTATTTAAAATTTAATGAGAACCATTTTGTTGTTCTTTTGATACTGGGATATGCTCGTACCTTTGGAAAATTCATCAACAGCTGTAATATTATATTGTGATGAAAAAGGTTGTGAATATTACACCATAATAAATTCATACGCGTCTACAAATTCGGCTGTTATTTTGAATTTGCTATTGTTTGGCATTTTTTCACATTATTTATTCGTATTTTCAAATCATTTCGTAAACGAGGAAGTATAATTACAAGAATTGAAAACTACCTGCAAATTTTTCCTCAATTAATATATATTTTGAAAAACTATCTACCTATTATTTCAATGTCATCAAAGTATACCTACATCTGCAATCTGCATTCAAATTCGTTCATTTTAGTTTGTTAGTTGTTGAAATTGCGTAGACAATAGGCATTAAAATAGTCACTTCACCAAGAATATGAAACCGAAATTCAACCGTAAACCTGTGAACAACGTAGTATGGTGTTTGAGAAGTATCGGTGTGATTATTGATCAAAAGAAAATTTCTTTTCGTGATTTTCATCAGTACATCATCATTTATCCTTTCTTGCATGCTTTTATAAGTATAACATTGTACGTGTTCAAGAATCTGGAACAAGTCAGTGATGCGGTAATAGCCGCAGCTTATTTGGGAGGATGCATAGTTATGTTTTTATCTTTAGTGATTTTCACCCAAAATCGTCACAAGATCCTCAAATTGCTCAAAATTATAGATAAAAATGTGTATACGTATCCGGACGAAAGCAACATGAATATTAAAACGAGGGAAATTTTCAAAGATGAAAATTCCATTAAATTTCTTCTTTTGGTCATGGCATACGAATGTTTTGGGTTTTCTCTGGCGGCGATCTCTCCGTTGTTTGCATTCATTTTCACAGGCATCTACGAAGTTAGGATATTTCCAGCGTGGTATCCTTGGGATATCGATGGAACTTTTTCCCTCGTATTTACCACCTTAATACAATTATTAGGATGTATGACATCGTTTTGGCTCACCTATGTAATGCAAGTGGTTGTAGCATGTATTACCCTTGAATTTATCCGACAATATCAACGACTTTGCACAGTATTGAGAAATGTTCAACACAGGAGCACTACTGAAGCTTCGAAATTGAGAAAACCTTATTTCTGTATGAAATCGTCTATTAATACTGGTAATGCATTTAAGCAAAGGTATAATAATAAATATCGGGAAAACATTTTGCACTGTGTTAAACATTACCAGGAGCTGTGGAGGTAGGTTCAATGATTTGGGGATTATGACACCTCAAAAATGATCCTCATCACATATACTTACTTAAAATTTTGGGTTTCAGATTATTCCACTTATTCGAACCGTGGTTCTCGCTGTATTATTCAATCGAGATTGCCATGTCTGCGGTGGTTTTTGCTTTGGCTTTCTATAATTTGCTTAAAGTAAGTTTTTTTAGTTTGCTGCAGGAGGGGAAATGAAAATGTTCTTCGATTTTGTGAATACATTTTTTGACATTTTCTATAATTTGAGTTGAAACTCTCCTGTTTCCTACACACATTTTCAGTTGTCTCGGATCCTTATAAGTGTAGTTATGAATCCTTAAATTTAGCCTGGTTTTGAGAAAAAAGTTTTTTCAATGTTGAGCCACCTACCTTCCCCTTTCAATCCGAAAATCCCTGATACGTATGGTAATAGGTACATTTCTTCTTATTTATTTATTTTTTTTTGTAGAATTGGAGTCCTTCTATGTTTTTAACAATTCTTGGATCTACATTCAACGTACTGGCCAATTTTTTCAGCAGATGTATCGTAGGAGAAATATTCGCAGAAATGGTAAAACATGTGTCAGGGTTGAAAAATAATGTCTTTTTGTAACGCTCTCATTTTTATTTCAGAATATGAAACTTAAGAATGTAATTTTTTACGAAATGAATTGGTGGGAGCAATCTAGAGAAAACAGAGATTTGTTGTTATTTTTTCATATGATCACTACACGTTCATACGAATTAAAGGCATATTCCGTTTATGCAGCTTCGTATTATACATTTTCAAGAATTATGAGGATGTCTTATTCGTATTTTAATATTATACGTTCCACATTAAGTACCTAGATTTCCGTTATGTATTGGTAGGTATTTTATAATTTGTGTTAAAATTAGAAATGCGTACCTCATGTGTACCAAATCTATGTGTGAATTACATTATATTTCAAAGAGAAAAATATTGTATAATTTCATGAAAGTAGCCTTTTGTTTAAAAAAATTAAGATTGTTGTTTCTTCTTCCTGAGCAGTGGGAGTAGCTGAGTACCAAGCTTTTCTTATCTACCATCTCTTCATTTTTCAACTAGATTCATTTAAACATAGCTTATTTAAAATGTTCCTGACAATGAAACATCTTCCATCTCTAACGCTTGAAAGAATAAATACCTACCGAGGTTGTTTTCTCATGCTGATATTGCACATACAGGATGTTCTCGGAATCATCTGCCATATACAAGATTTGGATACAGCAGAGTATTACCAAAAAAAAAACTTTATGTACACATGGTGTCTAAGTTTAAAAATGAAGGAGTTTTAAGATTTTGAAAACCGACTGCAAAATCGCTTGGCAACCCTGCGTTCAAAAATTTTTCCAATGCCAGCAGCGGATAGACCTACTTTGAAAACGCAAAAAAGTTTTAATACCGTTGGGATGCCTATCTTTAAAATTGAAGGAATTATTGCAACGTGATGTTCCTGAGAAAAATATTGCCTTCCTAGTTTATTGCAGGGCACAGGTGAAACATGAAAATTGCATAATTCCGTCGAAAAAATTCATGAGACAGGTGTACCTACTTGAGACAAACAAAAAATTGTATGTGAAAAAGTTGTGAAAAAGTTGGATATCTTTGAAAATGAGGCGCTACGGAGCTTTAAACATCGACATGCCAATTTTCAATGGTTTGTAGCGTCTTCTTTTCCAAAGATATGCAAATTTTACACATAACTGTTCAATAAAAATTATTTATGTAAATGAAAATTTAGGGTGTATTTGGGATTGATATTTAATAATATCTGTTACCTATGTATCAATTTTAAATGACAAATACCTACCTGTACTTTTTTCCTTCCGTTGTCTTCGTGACTCCGTTTTATTTACGCACAAACTTGAGCGGAAACTTTTTGCAAACCCTACGATATAGCAATTAGGTAGGTACTTTCCCATTGTGTATCACGTCATTCCAAGTAAGAACTAAATTTTAAATGAATTGTTTACTCATCTTTTTAAAAATCCACGCAAGAATAAGAAAAAATGTCAGTGATTCTTGCCAATTGTTTCAGAAATCTATCCGAAAATTCTATTTCGTGTTTACATAAGTTGAATTTTTACAAAAAAACCACAATGCAAAAAACTTTTAATCGCGCATCGGTTCAGAATATTGATCTGTGTTTGAAAAGCATTGGTGTTCATGTTCGTCAAAAAAATATTTCAATTAATAAATTTTACCAATTCAGCGCTATTATTCCGACAATAAGTGCATTGGTATTTATATCATTGTACATATTCCAGAACCGGAAACAAGTGCATGCTGCTATACTTGCAGCTGCATATGTACAAGGAACCATCACCATGTTGGCGTCGATTTACATTTTTACTCAAAACAGGGATAAAATCTTTGAGATATTGAAATTGATGGATGAGAAATTCTATAACTATCCGGATGAACAACACATTTCGGTTAAATTTCATGGATTGATAAAAGAAGAAAATACTCTAAAAATTTCCTTACTAATTGTTGGATACGAATGTTTTGGATTTTCTTTGGCCATCATTTCGCCACTAATTGTATACCTTTTTACTGGAGTTTACGAAGCGGCGGCGATGTATCCAGCTTGGTTTCCATGGGGTGAAGAAGGAACCATCATAGAGATCATCAACACGATTTTACAATTTCTTGGATGCGTGACAGGATTTTGGATCTTTTATGTGGATCAATTATTGATTACATCTATTACCGTTGAACTTCTACGCCAGTATGAAAGACTCAACGAGGCCCTGGTCAGTGTTCGAAATCGAACCAATATTGCGGTAATGAAGACTATGAGACGTGATTCCTTTAATGCTGGGTATTCCTTTGGAAGAAAATATAGTCATGTGTATCATGAAAATATTTTGCATTGTGTTAAACATTACCAACAGTTATGGAAGTAGGTGCATTAATTTGTATGTAAGTAACTAAGTACATTATGACCAGTCACTTTTTACTGGGTGAAGATGTGGAAGTGATTTCATCAGTTTTGGATTTCTTATGACGAAGGTTTTCAGCTAAAGTGCAGATTTTTTGGCTCTATCCACAGAATATGTCAGTACTTCTCTATCCAAATCCAGTAAAAAGTGGCAGGCACCGAGCAAGACTTGATGAACACGCCTGCCTAATTATTTCCTTGTACGAATTACAATTATTTATCTTGGGTATTATTTTTCAGATTATTCAATTTATTCGAGCCATGGTTTTCGACATTTTTTTCGATTGAGTTGAGTTTGGCAATGGCTGTGTTGGCTTTGGTTTTCTACAATCTACTCACGGTAAGCATTTGACAGGGTGTCCGAAATTTTCTTTTTTTGAAAAATTCTCAGAGCAGAGAGTGAAAATTGCAATTGCATAAACTGATTAAGTTATGATTCATGCGAAAATTTTTAGGGTAAAAACATAGATTAACCTATAAAATAGATAGGCAGCCCATGTATAAAAGAAGTCTCGCTTATTTTGTTCAAATGTAGCTGGTTTTCCATCCAGTTATGGAGCTATTTCACAGATAGCGTTTACGTAGCAGCATTTTCAGGATGGGAAGGGGAAAGACGTAGGCTTATCGTGAACTCGCGCATGCTCATTTTAAGACGTCCTCTATCACAAAACTGTACAACTTCATTTTTTTAAAAAGGTTGACTAAAAGGAGGGCGAGGCCGCGAGACTTTTTTCACATAAGGGCCGGCTATCTATTTATAAGTTAATCTATGGTAAAATGAAAAATAGAAATGTAGATAGGTAGGTACTTAATTCCCATTTAATTTGTATTTTATTTAAAGGCATGGAATCCTGTAATGCTTCTTAGCGTCTTTGGATCTGCACTCAACGTTCTGGGAAATTTATTCAGTAGGTGTATTATCGGAGAGGTATTTGCTGATATGGTAAGTTTATATCCAAAACAGAAAACTAAATTAACCTCATTAAAATATTTTTTATCTTTCATTCGAGACTAATCTGTAGTCTATTACAATTTCAGAACACTCGAATTAAGGATACAATTTTTTATGAAATGAATTGGTGGGAGTTATCGACTCGTAATAGAAATTTATTGGTTATATTTCACAAAATGAGCACCCGAATCTATACTCTGAAAGGATGTTCCATTTATACTGCTTCATATTTCACTTTTTCACAACTATTAAGAATTTCTTATTCGTATGTAAATATAATACGTACAATTTTAACGAAGAAATAAATTTTAAACACTGAAATTTCTAATTCCATCGGTATTTGTCAACATTAAATGAAAACTAAAGGTATGTCAATGTAATATTTTAGCAGACATACAGGGTGTCCGATTAGTGGTTGACCTTACGTTAGATGAACATGTTGCCTAGCTTTCAAATTTGAGAGGCAAATGCTATATTTAAACAAATTCAAACTGAAACTAATTTTCAATCGTGAGAATGAACGGTAAATCAAAAACTGAACAAATTCTATTCTCATACATTTTTATCCAACTTCAAAATTGAAGCGGTTATGAACGCGTGTTGAAACAAAAAAATTCTAAACAAATTTTGTTAGATGACTTTTTGCTTTACATCAAAATTGAAGGGATTAAGACACTAAGTACATTTAAAGTAGGTACCTAAATTCAAAATCTTTTTTACTTTTGATATTACTTTACCGCTTCAATTTTGACGACGGGCAAAAAATCATCGTGACAAATTTGTTCAGTTTTTAAAGTACCTACCATTTATTGCTCTCGCTGAACATTTTTTGGATTTTTTTGTTTCAACTTACGTTTAAAGCCCCTTCAATTTTGAAATTAGGCAAATAATTATATGTAAGAAGGGAATTTGTTCAATTTTTGATTTGATAGACACAGACTCCCACGATTAAGAATTAGTTTCAATTCAAATTTTTTTGAAAAGGCATTTTCCTTTAAATTATAAAGATAGGCAACATGTTCATCTAACGTTTTTTCTCAGTGATACCCGATTATATCTAAATCTCGAGTATGAACCACCACTTACCGGACACCCTGTAACCTGCAAGTTTATTAACAGTTTTCAAATTTTATCTTTGATAATTATATTTTTTTCTGAGATTAATTTTTTTTAAATCTTATTCTTTCATGCTTATTTTTTTATATTTTAATTATTTGTGAAAAATGTTGGTAAGTAATGGTTAGTGAATGATATACTTACCTACGTGTATGAAAATTCTCAAATTTTATTGACAGTATTTTTATTCTAAAAGTAAAGGTACGAATAATAAGTATTATTTATCAATATTTACTTACCTGTCTGATATAAAATATGGGCAAATAATATTTATTTATTTAAAAGTTATTGAGTATGCAGGTAGGTATAGTTGATGAATCCCAATTCCAACTTTCAAAAATGTAACCCAAGCAAAAGGGTATATTCACCATACCTTTTTGAAGCAAATTAAAATGATAGTCATTAATAATATATTTGCAATACTCTCATTGTACCCATTTTTGCTAAATAAATCTATTGGCCATGCATCAACAGGTCTTTCCAATCAATCGCATCAAGTACACAAGGCGGTCAATGCCTGAGCCTTCTACCAACATTTGAATGAAAAAAAATTTGGCAAAAAACTTGAAATTCGTAGAAAGAATACTTAGGTAGGTACCTAATAATGTGTTTATTGTTGACATTAAAAAAAAAAAACTTTATAAGTTATTTTTTAGGTATTTTGTTCATAGGCATCATTATCGACATTTTAAAATAGGAGAAACTTGAAAAAGTATTTAGTAGGTAGGTATCACAATTTTTATCGCGAATTTAAAACTATTCGTAAATTAATTTTGATACTCAGCTGAGATATAAATCGCGAATTCGAAAAATACCTTCATCTGAATTCAAAATGAAACAAAAATTTGTGCGAAAATCGGTAAACAGCATCGCGTTCTTTTTAAAAAGTGTCGGTATAATTGTTCACCAACGAACCATCCCACTTCATAAATTTTACCAATTTACTGCGGTTTTTCCATCACTATCAGCTTTTATACACATGTCCCTATTCGTATACGTGAATCGCAATGATATCAAACAGGTGGTGATCGTTGCCGCATATTTAGGATCATCAATCACCCTGCTTATATCGATTTACATATTCGTCCAAAATAACGAAAATCCTTAAATTACTACAAATGATAGATCAAAACGTTTACAGGTATCCTGACGAAAGCTCCACTGATTATAAGATTTCTGATACGAGTAAATTGAATGAATATAATTTTCATAAAATACTTCTTTTAATCATAGGCTACGAATTTTTTGGTTTCTCTCTCAGTTTATTGTCACCCTTATTGGCCTATTTAATTAGCGGTGATTTTGAAACATCCATGTATCCAGGTTGGTATCCTCTGTACGAAAAACCTGCCTTGGTTATGATCACTTCTTTTTTGCAATTAACCGGGTGCTTTGCTGCGTTTTGGATTTATTTCGTCATACAAGTGTTCATAACATCGATAACTATTGAATTTCTGAGACAATATCAACGACTTGCAGCAGTTTTATTGAATGTTCGTCAGAGAACGAGTGATGAAGTGTTTAAGAAAATGGGTCAAGATTCGTGGCATGGGTCGATTATTAATTTCGAAGATGAATTTAAAAAAAGATATGACAAGGCTTTTAAAGAAAATGTATTGCATTGCATTAAACATTTTCAACAATTGCGAAAGTAATTAATTTTTTCACCGACATTACAAGTAACCCTGCTTATTTTACTTACCTATATAAAATATTTAATATGGAAAACGGTATCTATCTTTCTCTTTCAGATTATTTGGCCTTTTTAAACCTTGGTTTTCTGCATTTTATTCCGTCGAACTGGTCACATCAGCGGCAACATTGGCTCTAATTTTCAATAATTTACTTTCTGTACGTAAGCCTGAATACGAATATGACTTCCTTCTGGATTTGTTTGACACAAAAAGTAGAATCAAAAATTGATGCCAAAAATTGAGAATTTTCTAACGTGAACAATTGGACATGATATAACTCTGATTTCTGGTTGCCGGAAAGTTTTGTAACACCAAAAAGAGAAGCCGAAGCAAGAAAATAGATTTTTGTTTTTCAAGCCTAAAAGAATGTCAAATTTTATTGTTATCACTACCAACTTTTCAATTTCTTGAAATGTTTACTAAATAAGACGCTGAAAATTAGATAAAAATTTAAAAATTAAAATATTTGGCATTTTAACAAAAAGACATCAGGTAATCAGGCCTGTGCGTAGCATTACAGCAGCCAGGGATTGCTCTTAGTTGGTGTGAAGCTGTGCCTTGGTTGGAAAAATTCGTGAATTCTCCCTTCTTTCAAAATGATTTTAAATTCAAAAATTTTTTACTTTTTTTGTTTTACAACTCAAAGCTGAAAAAATTTATTTTTTTGAATTCCTGAACGTCATTTTTCAAAAAAAAAAATTGCCCCTGTTCTGTTCAATTACCAATAATTTTTCCAAAAATTGCATGCATTTTGGAGTTTTTTTTTTGTAAATCAGGTTATTTCTTTTGATTTTTTTGCTTAAACCTGTTTTTTTTTAGTGATGGTATTTGAAATGTAAGATCAATGAATTGAAGAAACATTTCTTGTTACTTCGAAAAAATTATTTTTTTCTGATCCAAAATCCAAAAACATCATTGATTTTTTTTTCATTGATTTCAATTTTTTATCGTTTATTCAAAACTACAGATACTTGTAACAGTCGTAAATCGCCACAATTCTTAAGATATTTTTTTTAATATCATGAACAAAATGTCAAACTTAACCAAAGAAATAAAATTGGATATGTTCCTTCAAACGTACCTACTTCAGTTTATATTTTCTGTTGCCAGGCTACAAATCCTTCAACATTTTTGACCATTGTTGGCTCTACATTTAATGTACTGGCCAACATATTCAGCAGATGTATTGTAGGGGAAATATTCGTACAAATGGTAATAACACACCATAGGTGGTATAGAAATCGGAGAAGGGGTTGGTATCAACGTGTAGCCTAGCCCATGCCCATGGGAAATTTTGAGAATAGGTTGTCATACTTCCAACTTTTCATGGTAGGCAACAATCAACACACGAAAGTACAAATATATTGAATTGCATTTTCAAAAAAATTACCAAAATCACAGTTTCAAGTTCCTAGGGTGGTAGGAAAAAATTGTTATAAAAAATGTTGTAGTATACACTTTTTGCCTATCTTCGTTTTTGAAGGAGCTACAGCAATTCTTGAATATATGACCCCTTCAAAAATAAATATAGGCAAAAAGTATATGCTACAATTTTTTTTAAATTTTTTCCTACCACCCGCCATAGGAATTTGAAACTGTGATTTTGGTAAATTTTTTGAAAAATCAATTCAATACACTTTCGTTTGTTATTGGATGCCTACCATCAACAAAAAATTTATCAAAGTCATAGTTTCAAGTACATAGGGTGGTAGGAAAAACTTTTTGTGAAAAAATTGAAGATATACACTTTTTGCCTATCTTCATTTTTGCAGGAGCTACATCAATTCTTAATTAGACGGCCCCTTAGAGAATAAAGATAGGCAAAAAGTGTTGACCACAATTTCTTAACAACAATTTTTCTTACCACCCTAGATACTTTAAACTATGATTTTGGTAATTTTTTTGTAATATTCAAAATACAAATACTTTCGTGTGTTGATGGTTGCCTACCATCGATAAAAATTTTACAAAAATTATAGTTTCAAGTACTCAGGATGGTAGGAAAGAATTAATATTAAAAAATTTGCGGTAAAAATTGTTTGCCTACCTTCATTTTTGAAGGGGCTGTGTAATTAGGAATTGCAGTAGCTCCTTCAAAAGTAAATATAGGCAAAAAGTGTACCCTACAAATTTTTTACCAAAATTTTTTTCCTCCCGACGACTTAGATATTTGACCTTGTAATTTTTGCTGAATTTTTTGAAAACTCAATTCAATCTACATTCTTGTGTTGATGGTTGCCTACCATCAACGAAAAATTTACCAGAATCATAGTTTCAAGTATCTAGGTTGGTAGGAAAAACAGTTGATAAAAAAATTGATGGTCTACACTTTTTGCCCATCTTCATTTTTGAAGGAGCAACAGCAATTCCTAATTATACAGCCCTTCAAAAACGAAAGTAGGCAAAAAATGTATACCACTAATTTTTTTACATTCATTTTTTCCTACCACCCTAGGTACTTTAAACTATGATTTGGTACTTTTTTGCAATATTCAAAATATAAATACTTTCGTGTGTTGATGGTTGCCTACCACCGATAAAAAATTTACAAAAATCGTAGTTTCAAGTACTTAGGGTGGTAGGAAAAAATGAATGTAAAAAAATTTGCGGTATACATTTTTTGCCTACCTTCATTTTTGAAGACGCTGTATAATTAGGAACTGCTGTAGCTCCTTCAAAAATGAAGATAGACAAAAAATGTATGCCGAAAATTTTTTTACATTTATTTTTTCCTATCACTTGAGATATTTGACACTGTAATTTTTGTTGAATTTTTTGAAAACTCAATTCAATCAACATTCGTGTGTTGATGCCCCCCCCCCAATCAACGAGTAAAGGATGTAGGGCCTAGTATAGGAGACTCCTCGCGGATTAGGCTACACGTTGGTATCAACCCTGACTCCGGACTCCATAGTACCTATGATGAGATGAGATAACGTTCTCATTCTAGTAAAAATTTTCGGTTAAAGTTTCATTCAATTTTTTTTTTTTCAGGATTCAAAAATCGGAAATATAATATTTTATCAAATGAACTGGTGGGAACAATCAATCGAGAATAAGAATTTACTGTATTTATTTCACATGATGACGAAACATAGACACGAGTTAAAAGGATGCTTTATTTACACAGCTTCATATTACACATTCTCACAACTCTTGCGATTATCTTATTCGTATTTTAATATTATTCGTTCCGTGTTATAAATGTACTGGTAAATTTTCCTAAAATTATATTGGCATTACAAAAGAAAATAAAGCATTTTTGATAAATATTTGGTATCACCTTTTTCTTTAAAATTGTTAAATTGATACCTACCTAAATTTTTTTTTCGAAAGGCTATAAGATTATAATACATAGGTAGGTAAGTACTTGATACATTTTTTCAAGTGAAATTTTCCACTGTTATTTCTCAAATTTTTTGTTGACTGGTAAAAAAAAAACCTCTGTAGGTAAATGTTTGTAGTAGATATCATTACAATTCCTCAAGTATAGTATGTAATTTTCATTTATTTGTATAGGGTATATCGTGTTAAAATAAAAAATTTTCCAGTTTGAGGAAGTTTTTACAAAATACGTAGTATTTACTTTGACGTCAATGAAAAAAGAAATGTTCATGAATACTTAGTATCCACAGTAAGAATAACGTTTTTTTTGGTGTAAATATATTTTATTTGTAGGCTAATTCTCTAGATAGATTTACACAAGTACACTAAAGTTTATTAAATTAACACTTTATATGTAAATAGTAAATACCTACTTAAATATAATAATGAAGTCGAAGTTTAAACGAAAATCGGTCAACGTAATTAATTTTTGTTTAAAAAGTGTCGGTATAAACGTTTACCAGCAGAATACTCCATTACGTAAATTTTACCAATTTAGTGCAATTTCACCAACTATATCAGCCATTATTCACATGTCACTACATATATTTGTAAATCGACATAATATCAACGAAGTGATTGTTTTAGCTGCGTTTCTGGGAGCATCGATCATATTAGTCGCATCCATATGCATATTTTCCCACAATAAAAATAAAATCCTAAAACTGATGCAAATTATGGACGAAAACGTTTATTCGTACCCGAATGAAAATAGCATAAGCTCTCAAGATGAGGAAAATTGTACTATAGTCCGTGCAATTTATTTATGCGGTTGTGCGCGCGCATCTCCCGTTGTTTTTTAATTTTTCGTCGCGGGTTCTCGCGAGGCAACGAAATCGCTTCGGAAAACTCAGCCGCATAAATAAATTGCACGGACTATAATATAATTTTCTTCGTCTTGGGTTACGAATTTTTTGGATTCTCTCTCAGTTTATTATCACCTTTGATGGCTTTTCTTATTACTGGTATTTACGAAGCTTCGATTTATCCTGGTTGGTACCCTTTATACGAAAAACCAGTTTTGATAGCGATTACAAACGTTTTACAATTTAGCGGATGTATTTCTACGTTTTGGTTGTATTACATTATTCAAATATTTATAACATTTGTAACTATGGAATTTTTACGACAATATCGACGTCTGCGAATGGTTTTGAGGAATATTCCGAAAAAAACGAGGGATACGGTTTTGCGGAGTATAAAACAGAATTCTTGGTACAGTCTTTCAGACGATCGTAGTATCGATTTTGAGTGTAATTTTAGGCAAAAGTATAATGATGTATATCAAGATAACATTTTACATTGCATTAAACATCATCAAGAGTTGTGGAAGTAAATATATAGTTTTTTATAAAGTGCGATAATTTAGTCGTAGTAGAAGCCAGAAATTTTTTCAAAATTTTGTTTCGAATTTCAGATCATTTCGCCTTTTTGAGCCTTGGTTTTCGACATTTTATTCAATGGAACTTGCCATGTCAGCAGCCACATTCGCTTTGGTTTTTAATAATTTACTTTCTGTGCGTGTATTTTTCGTTAATATAAGTAAAATAGGTAATAGGTCTTGAACTCATTTTTTAAAGCATTTATCTACTTTATAATTGATTTTTTTTTCAGGCCAGAAATCCATCAACATTTTTAACAATTATTGGATCAACATTCAACGTTATGGCCAATATGTTTAGTCGATGCATCGTAGGAGAAATATTTGCAGAAATGGTAAAATCCCTTTTTTATGAATAATTCGTTGAACACCTACGATCCAACCTATCTACCTAGGTTTTTTTCAATTTTTTATGCAACATTTTAGAATACAAATATTAAAAATATCATTTTTTACGACATGAATTGGTGGGAATTGTCAATCGAGAAAAGAAATTTGTTGATAATGTTTCACAAGATGAGCAGCCGATCGTACGAATTCAAGGGGTGCTCCATTTTTACTGCTTCGTATTACACATTTGCACAACTAATGAGGATTTCTTATTCGTATTTTAATATCATACGTTCATCTTTGGAGAAGAAGTAGATAATAAGTACTCAAATATTTAAACTAAATTTCACACCAGACTCGATTTTTTATACGTTAAGTAATTAGTAGATACGTAATTAGGTATGTAAATTGTAAATAACTATTAATGATGCAATTTCACTCGCTTTGTGTCGAAGTAAATAAAATTCTATATGTAAATTGACCATGTGTAAATTAAATACAGAGTTCAGTGAATCGTCTGTCATATGTGAGATTCGGATACGCGAGTAGCACTAAAAAAATACATCAGATGAATATGTTGCCTATCTCAAATATTGAAGGAGTGAATTTTTTCAAGAAAATCAAATTGATACCAATTTTAAATCATGGGACTGGGTAGTACCTACTCTGAAAATTGAACGAATTTTCATATTGTGATTTTTTGTCCAAGTTCTAAATTGAAAACTTTATAAAAATAATTTGAAATGAATAGTAACAGTAATTTGAAAAATGAACAATTTTTTCCCTAAAATCAAAATTGAAGGGGCTAAGTAACATTAAAGGTAGAAAAATATGTGAAAATTTTGAATTTGTTGTTTTTCTTCGGAGTGTTATTGCCCCATCAATTTTGATTTTAGGCAAAAAATGAACATAACAAAATTTGTTCATTTTTTAAAGTACAAGTAATACTCATTTCCACAACCGAATTCATTTTAAAATGTGTTTATTTCAAATTATTTTTATAGCCCCTTCAATTTTGAAGTTATACAAAAAGTCATAATTATGTTGATTTGTTTAGTTCTTAGAGTATGTACTACCTCTTGGCTCTTCCCATGATTTAAAATTGGTTTTGAATTTTGATTCGAATTTCTAGAAAATAAAATTACCCCCTCAATATTCAAGGTAGGCAACATATTCATCTGAATCGTTTTGCACATTTTTTCGAAAGTTGAAGGAAGAGTGGGTAATTAGAAAGTTGTTTCTGTGTCTAGATCTACAAATTTTACCCCCTGATTCAACCTCGCCTTCCCCCTGTTGCCCTCAAAAGCTGACCATATTCAAAAAATTTGAAGAAGCGATAAAAAATGTTGAAATTTTTTTGATATGGATATACCTTTTGTTAGGAGAGGGGGGAGGAAAATTTTGTTATCCTGAATGCAGTTTCGCATTTGAATATTTCAGATTGTAAAAGTGATTCAAACGTTGTAAAAATTTACATAATCAAATGAAACACTAATACTCGTATTGTAAAAATGAGCAAAAAATCATGAAAATTGTTGAATATCTCATAAAAATTGTTAAAATTCTTACTAAATCATTTGAAATAAGAAAAAAATTTTCAAAAACAAGGAAAATCGTGGAAAAAGCTATAATACTTGATTGTCAGTAGGTATCTTCACAATAATCAGATAAAATATGTATTCTGAAAATTGTCAAAAAAGAACATGAAATTTGTTGAAAATCTCATAAAAACTGCCAAACTTTTCTCAAAATTTTCCAAAATTCTCATAATTTTTTACAAATTTTGTGATTTTTTTTTGCTTACTGATTTCTATGAAAATTTGTGAATTTTGAAACGTTTTTTATGACATTTCGATCATTTTCATAATTTTTGCGAAATTTTCTATCGTTTTTATGATTTTTTTTTTTACTTTTTTAACGAAATTTTTACTACACTGAGAGAAATGTATCGTAAAAGTTACTATAAAATATCAGGAAGTTACACCAATTCTTGATTTATGGTAAAATTTACTAT
>FIZU01017822.1:0-50151 GCA_900064475.1 Pseudococcus longispinus | reverse complement strand
ATCATTTTTGAGACGGTCTGAATCTAGATTCGAGTTTAAAAAAACGCGCGCGCGCGCCAAAACCGGAAAACGCTTATAAATCGTGTTTAAAACGGTTTCGTTCCGGTACCGTTTGATTAAATATTTTTCCGTTTAACGGTTCCGTTCCGTTTTCCGGTTTTATGTTTCTTCCAATTAGCGTTTTTCGTTCCGGTTCAGGTTTTTATTGGTAACGTTATCCGTTCCGTTTTTACGTTTCGTTACGTTACCGTTTTTCCAGCCCTGCCTCAAATTAGTAGAGAGCCGTGCTCATATCCACTACTTTGGGCCGGATCATCCCAAATCTCAGAAATCTTTGAAGTACAACCTTATATGTAATTTTATTGAGCACAAAACTTTTGGTCCAATATGATCGGGAAAAGTGTTGGGGAGGGGGTATTTGGACATGAGAAATTCAACGCCGATGTCGCTTCGGTGAACTTGATGCGATTTCTATAAATGACAATTTTTAGGTCCGAAATAAGGGCCAAATATTTAGTCAAAGAAAGTCAAAATGCCATCGGATTTCGCATCTAAATAACTCAAATTACAAAGAAAAATTTTCCCCGGCGCCATAGGTAAGATGAATTTCAAGGGAAATGACAAAAACATACTATTTTTCGAAAAATTTATCCAATTAAAATTTTGTCAACATTACATCAAATTTCGCATCTAAAACACTCAAATCGCAAAAAAAATTCCTCGGCGTCCTAGTTGAGATGAATTTCGAGGGAAATGACAAAAAAATGCAATTTACCTATCGAAAAATTCACACAATCCAAAATTTGTTATAATGACATCGGAGTTCACATCTAATTGACTCAAATTACAAAGAAAAAATTTTCCCGGCGCACTAGGTAGAATGGTGATTTTTTGACGATTTCATTTATACCGTGTAAGGAAGAAATCAACTTTTCAAATTTCTAATTCTCTGACGATTTTTCTTACTCCGGCGTCCGGGCCTTAAAAAATCGATTTTTTCCTTACCGCGGTTTAAGGAAAATTGTCAGAAAATTATAGAATTAAAAAGTCGATTTTTTCAAGCTTCGGAGTATAGTGAAAATCGTCAGAAAATTACAGAATTGAAAAGTTGATTTTTTACAAACCCCGGGCCTTGAAAGATTATATTTTTCAATTATGCGATATTCTGACGATTTTCCTTACCACAGGATGGAAAATGAGAAAAATTTACGATTTTTGAAAAAGTCGCTGGTTTCAAAATTTGTAAAAATGACATCGGATTTCGCATCTAAATGACTCAAATCACAAAGACATTCCCAGCGCACTAGGTAGGATGGTGATTTTTTGACGATGGATGAATTTCGAAGGAAATGACAAAAACATAGAATTTTTTGAAAAATTTACTCAATCCAAAATTCATCAAAATGTCATCAGATTTCGCATCTAAAAGACTCAAATTACAATGAAAAAATTTCCTCGACGCCCCAGGTAAGATGAATTTCGAGGGAAATGACAAAAAATACGATTTTTTGAAAAATTCGTTCAATTCAAGATTTGTCAAAATGATATCGGATTTCGCATGAAAATAACTTTACAAAGAAAAATTTTCCTTGTCGCCATAGGTAGGATAAATTTCAAAGGAAATGACAAAAACAAAATTTCAATACAATCATTTTTCAAAAAATTTACCCAATTTCAAATATGTCAAAATGGCATCGAATTTTTATTTCACATATAAAATGACTCAAATTACAAAGAAAAAAATTTTCCTTGGCGCCCTAGATAGTTTAAAAGTCAGCATAATTGCTGAAATTTTTTACTATCAAAGAACCTATAAAAATCTGAAAATTTTTCCAAGTTCAAAATGTTCTGACAAAATGTCCAACAGTCATCGTGATGGAATTTACAAATCTGAAAAATTTTCTAATCAAGTTCAAAAAAGTCTGATAGATAATGTTTGTCTGACAAAATTCTAAAAGTCAGCTTTATCAATACCTAAAATTTTCAAAGTCCAAAAAAGTCTGACAAAAAATGTCTAAAACTCTGAATGCCAGCGTGATGGAATTTACAAGCCCAAAAAGTCAATGGGTCGAAATTTCGTGTCGGTCGGTCGTTTTCCACGGAATTACTCATCGCAAACGGCAAAAGCCAGAAGCATAGCATATCCTATGCTAAAATTTCGGTTCCAGAAAACCGAATTTTATGTGGATTGGATTTTGACTAATTTCATGTCGCTGATCACAAATCTGGGGTCCATTTGGGGCTCCCGCAATTTTTTAGGGAAAACTGAGCCCCAAAATTTCGGTTTCAGTGAATCGAGTTTCATGTTGCGTTGCTTTCAACGAATTCATCTGAATTGAATTCATTGATCAACGAAATCGTGAACTGTTTCAATATTTGTTTGAGTTAAGCTGCGTTTATAATGTCTACAGATTTTTTTACGGAAAAAATTACAGAAAATTAGAAATCGTGGTTTCTTATGGAGTAGTGTATAATATCTATAGCAAAATAACAAAGGATTCTGCAGAAAAATAAAAACTTTTTTATTTTTCTGCAGATTTCTGAAACAAATCTGTAGACATTATAAACGCAGCTTTAGCCGTTAGGCTAGGCTTAGGTCGAAGTCGAAGGTAGTTAGTAATCCATGCGAGTAGATTTGGTATTACATACTCATTTTTTTTTATCGCAGTCCAGGATGATGAAGTATCATTGACTCGTTACATTCCTGCCCTGCCACCTACCTACTGCCACCGTGTTACAAATGGATCAAAATGAACAGTTAGTATTTTTATTCTCATTATGTTACTACTTACTATGATTTCTGTATTGTAAAATGTAAAAATATCTGAAATTTTGTTCATTGGTTACATTTCTTTTCGTATAAATTTTCCAACGTTATGTTAAAATTGCAACTTTTCATGTACACTTTCATATAAGTGAACAATATTTACTTTTTTCCTTATTTAAACTGGTACCGGGACCGGCGAATTGGTTTATTTAGCGAAATAGTTGAAAGTAAGATAATAACTTTTTACAACAGTAATTTTCTGACTTCTGTTTTTATACTTGAATCAGCGTACGTTTTTGTTCAACTTCATGTTTCTCTGTGTTTGTGTAGATGACTGCATTGAAGTACACTTCCCTTTTTCGTTTGTCAACTGATAAACAAGAAACTGTATTGAAGCTCGGTGTGCTAACTCTCGCCGCAATTTTATGTTAGTGTAACTTACTACCGTAAACCCTTTCACGAATATTTCTCAAGCGTTAGTAGTATGTATGTGATTGTTAATCTATTATTCACTCTTGAGTTTACTTTCTTTCAGCTTTTGCAATTCGGCTGTTTTCGGTGTTGCGCTTTGAAAGCGTTATTCACGAGTTCGACCCATATTTCAACTACAGAACTACCAAATATCTTGCCGAAAATGGTTTCTACAATTTTCACAACTGGTTCGATGAATTGGCTTGGTATCCTTTGGGCAGAATCATCGGCGGTAATTAGCTGTCTACAACATTCATTTATACGATTTCATTTCAAACTGTGAATACATTTTAAACACATCTCAATAGGTACCATTTATCCTGGTCTAATGGTGACATCAGCAATGCTCTACCATATTTCAAGACTTGTCAATATCACTATTGATATTCGTAATATATGTGTATTTTTGGCTCCATTGTTTTCCAGTTTCACTACAATTGTTACTTATTTACTAACGAAAGAGTTGAAGGTGAAAAATTGTTTTTTACTAACCTACTTAAAGTGTGTTCGAATCATGTATTTATTTAATTATGATTCAATCGTGAATTGCAGAATACAGGCGCCGGTTTAGTGGCAGCTGCTCTAATTTCAATTGTCCCCGGTTATATTTCTAGATCTGTCGCCGGTTCCTACGATAACGAAGGTAGTAATGAATTTATCACAGGGTGGATAAGAAGTAATATTTTGGGCAGAAAGTAAATTTGTTTTTTCTTTTTTTCCCACAGCTATTGCTATTTTCTGCATGTTACTGACGTATTACGGTTGGATAAAAGCTGTAAAAACTGGAACCATTTTTTGGGCTTTATTCACAGCATTGGCATATTTTTACATGGTGAGTTTTTTCATTTGTTATTGATTGAATTTCCTCTTCCTCCGGCTAATCCCATCGTTTGTTAATTATAGGTATCTTCGTGGGGAGGATACGTTTTTCTCATTAATCTTATACCATTACACGTATTGGCGCTGATGGTTACTGGAAGATTTTCTAATCGTATTTATGTGGCATATAGTGTGGTTTACTGCTTAGGAACCGTTTTATCTATGCAAATATCATTCGTTGGCTTCCAACCAGTTCAAAGTTCTGAACATATGTTGGTTCGTATACTATTACGCATTATACGTAGATTATAATTATAATAAATCCGAAATCGTGTTAGTAATCCAATTTAATTATTTGTTTTAGGCTCTGGGTGTTTTTGGATTATGTCAAATCGTTGCATTTACGAATTACTTGAGAAGTAAATTGAGTGGCGAAGAATTTGAAGTTTTGTTCAAAGGTTTATTAGGAGGAAGCTTAGGATTGATTTTAGGGCTTGGAAGTATTTTGGCGCTTTCTGGTACGGATTTGTCGTATAAAGTGTATGTATTGTATTTCTTCCTTGACTGTTTTCAAAATTGAACTTTTTTTCCAATTTAGGAAAAATTGCGCCTTGGACTGGTAGATTTTACACTCTGTTGGATCCATCTTACGCTAAAAATCATATACCCATTATCGCATCTGTTTCCGAACATCAACCTACGTCATGGTCGTCATTTTATTTTGATTTACAGAGTTTGGTCTTCTTGTTTCCTACCGGCTTGTATTTCTGTTTTCATCGTTTATCGGACGCTAATATTTTTCTTATTTTGTACGGAGTAACGAGTATTTATTTCGCGGTAAGTTTTTTATTAATGTAATTGTCATATTTTACTAGAATTTCCCGTATTTAAAAGCGATACTTCTATTTGTTCAACTTGAATCTGTGTTATTAATATTCAACATTTTATTTATTTTTAGGGAGTAATGGTTCGATTAATGTTGGTCTTAGCACCAGTAATGTGTATCTTATCGGGCGTAGCTGTTTCTTCATTGTTATCTTCTTATATGAAAGATTTGGATCCCCCGAAAAATGTTGACAAAAAATCAAAAAAATTGGCAGAAAGTGATTATGAACTGAAAAGTCAGGTAATTGTCATTAATGAAGAAATAACTCAACTTCTTAAAGAATTGCATTGTGATCTAGACCCGATGATGAGCACTTTGAGCTTGAAAAGTTTCGTTTAATAGAACGCAATTCTTAAGGAAGTTGAGTTATTTCTTCCTTAGTTTTTTCACTACCCTACCAGGTAATTGTGGTTGAAATTTGTAGGAAGAGTTATAATTTGAACTATGACTTGATGCATTATTGTGTAGGTTGCTATGTTCTTTGTAATTGGCATGAGTGGAATGTTAATACTGTACGTACATCATTGCATATGGGTCACATCAGAAGCATACAGTTCACCCAGCATAGTATTATCCGCTAGAGCTCATGACGGATCTCAAGTAATTTTCGATGACTTCAGGGAAGCGTATTATTGGCTACGTCGTAACACACCTCAGGTATCACCTAATTACTTGTCAACTTATTCGCTAAATGTTCTCAGAATAATTTTTTAACCCATGAATATCGATAGGATGCTCGTATAATGTCCTGGTGGGATTACGGATATCAGATAACTGCAATGGCAAACCGGACCGTTATTGTGGATAATAATACGTGGAATAATACTCATATATCACGAGTCGGTCAGGCTATGGCATCAACAGAAGATAAGGCTTATGAAATAATGCGTGAATTAGATGTAGATTATGTTCTTGTGATATTTGGCGGAGTAGTGGGATATTCTTCTGATGGTAAGTATCATATAACAGGAATATTGTTTGAATTTTTCACTGTAACTAAGTGTGGTTTTTCAACTTTTTCTTTTGTCAACGTTAAGATATAAATAAATTCCTATGGATGGTGCGTATCGGTGGTTCGACAGAACGAGGTAAACATATCAAAGAATGGGATTATTATTCACCTTCTGGAGAATTCCGCGTTGATAGTGGTGGTTCGTCTACCATGTTGAATTCACTCATGTACAAATTATGCTATTACAATTTTGGCAAAGTTTACTCCGAAGCTAGTAAGTTCTGTCATTTACCAGTTTTTATGAAATGATTCGATCTCATATTCGAAATAATTTTTCATTTATTTCGTTTTAGATAAAGCCTCCGGTTATGACAGAGTCAGAAATTCTGAAATCGGAAATAAATATTTTGAATTGGATAAATTAGAGGAGGCTTATACAACGGAGCATTGGCTTGTAAGGATTTACAAAGTGAAGGATTTAAATAACAAAGGCATTTAAATGACGAAGTAAACAAATAATTCTGCATTTTTCCTTCTTGCCATTTTTCAATTTCTCTACTTTTTGTATCGTTTTGCAGGTAGCCGTGCATTGAAAGGATGAATGAATTGAATAAAATTTGTTCTTAAATATTTTGGCTATATATGAATCTTTCAGTGTACAGTTCAAGTTTTGTATAATAATTTTCGTTATTTTAATTTTGTACGACTGGTTCAGTAATTTTCATATTTTTCTTCACCTATTGCAGTCATTACTCGTAGTTGGTCTTACTTAACATTTATTACCGAATTTGATTCAAGATATCATTGATCTTACCACAAATTATCGATTTGGGTTTTTTTTTCTTAAAAATAAGTTTTCGTATTTGTGATTTATTATTATAAGTATTTTAAAACACAAGCGTGAGCGTATCTACAATGAAACAAACGAGTAATTTAAGGAGTCTTACTTATAATGAACTTTTACGCTTTGTATTCAAATGCATTTAATGTAATATTTTTACGTACATAATTTTATTTGGGAAATTTCTGTAATCAGTTTAAGAAACAAATGAACAAGCGATGTCTAAATGTACACAAGTAATTTTGTTGTATTGTTGAGAAAAAAAAGTTTTTCTGAAAAACGTTTGTATTATTTAAAAAATATTGGATTTTAAAATTATGCCTAGCTTCATTTTTCAAGTCGTAAAACAAAGGACTAAGAAATAATGACTAATGAGACGACGAAAAAGAAACAATAGGCTTATTTCTTCGTATAAACCAATTCTACTTTACGCTAGGCATTCGTTTGTTGACTGAAATTTGACCTGAAGTAATTTTCTGCTTTCTCTAATCTGACTAAAACGCTGTCTCGTCCCAAATGAACCATCATTTCATTAATACTTGGTCCATGCTAAAATAAGAAATGTATTGTGTTGCAGAAAAATCTCGCATATAATTACATGTACGACGGATAACGAAGTTATAATTACCGCAAATCCACTTAGACATATTCTTAGAAATCTTAATAATGGACCATATTCAACGTTATGTTGCTTAGCAAATTGTTTGAGATATTTGCTGAAAGGTATTTCATGAAAATTGGGCGTATTCTTGAAATAGCTTACTAGTGGATTCAATAGTTCTGGAACATGCAATTCTTTTATCAATGATAAAATACAGAGTAAATAGGTACGTTCATGTAGCCATATGCGTACAACATACTGTATCATTGTAATTTTTTGCTACAAACTAGTAGGTAAATGAGTAGAATGGTTTACCATAATATTTTTCTTCTTGATTTAATAATGCATCTTCTGAGGGCAATATCCATAAATAAGAATAATTTTTTCCTACGAGTTCAGATAACCGGCAAATTCTTTGACTACTCCATACCAACAACTGCTTTATTTTATCATGATCGAGCGATACTTCCACTATTTGACTTTAAGAGAAGTTTCAAAGTTGATTAGATATTATTTACGATCAACCAAATAGTAGTCACCAACATATGTACTCACTTTCCGGCAAAATTTTTGTTCGCCAAATTTTTTAATTCAATAGCCAATTCATTCAACGTTTTTTCGTCCGTAACCATTTTTCTAATAGTTAAACGATTTAATTCATCCAACAATTCATGTCTCAACTGACAATTGTGAGGATTGACTGAATTCAACCTAAACTGATTGAAACATAAATTGTGCATATTTTGCATTCTTTCAATATAATACGAAAGTACTAGATATTAATTGTAACTGGTTACTTTGCTGATTAATTCGTCAAAACTTTTTATTCCAAGTTTTACATGATCTTCGTTTCCAAATCCTCCCCCGGATGAAACAATAACATTAAGAAGAGCCAACGGGTAAATTCCATCATTTCTGTATGCTTCTACAGTCATATTACTATTTCTTTTTGATAATTTTGTGCCATCGTCGTTCATAAGTAAAGGTAAATGAGCATACTTCGGAGGAGTCCAGTTGAATGCCCTAAAATCGTCGAGTACGTGTATCAACTCATTCACTAATTCATTATTTATAAAGTTCAGTGTACTAACTTATACAGTAATAAATGTTTTGGAGTGGACGATTGCCACTCAACACCACGCAGGACATGGCTAATTTTCATGAAATGATCGTCAACAACGTTGGCAAAATGATAAGTAGGATAACCGTCGCTTTTTATTATTATAGGATCGCCTTCTATTGCTGCAACATCGTGAACTATACTCCTATAAACTAAATCTTCGAAGGGCTCTCGAAATGGTGTCAACTACGGATATAAGCGATTACATCGAATAAATGGGTAGTGTAAGCATTTTGATTATAATTCATGAGTATCGAATAATTTACTTTAAATCTAATGCAATGCGAGGAGCCATTCTGTAATTTTTCTTCAACTTCTTTTTTAGTCAAATTTCTACAACGGTTATCGTACTTTGGTACTTCTCTTCTTCTAATTGCATCTTTTTTCAACAAATTCAGACGACGATCACTGCAAAAACAATAATACGCGGTACCATTTTCTAACAATTTCTCAACTTCTTTCCTGAAATTAAATTCACGATGTAAAAATAAATAACAATTTTCCAAGTTCAGAAAACTCAAATTCAAACGCACTGATATATTGACAATCGCTGCGACTGTATGTACGGTCCATATGGACCACCTTTATGAGGACTCTCATCTGGTACTAAACCAGCCCATTCTAAATCCTTTTCTAGTTTTCCGATGGCTTCGTCAACTAATCTTGTCCGATCGGTATCTTCGATTCTCAATATAAACGTGCCATTGTTTGATTTCGCAAAAATGTAATTGTACAATGCAGTTCGTAAACCACCAAGGTGAAGAAATCCTATAAAAACAAACGATGATGGCCGGTGGGTCGCATTTTAATATGATAATGCCAAGAAAGTGATGATTTGAGTTAAACATTACTGTTAATATCTTATGCAAACCTGTGGGGCTGGGAGCAAATCTAACTCTGACTTCTCTTTCTATGCATAGATAACGATTCACCATACAACATTGATGAATGACAATGTTTAAAAACAATTTACTTCTCCAAGGTAATGACATATTGAACAATCGAACTTGAATACAATCATGGTATTTAAAATTCAGAATTTAAGAAATCCAAGAAATCGTAATTATTAATCTTGATAAACTAAATTTTATTTAATCACTTTTTCTTATCAGTTCCGGTAGTTACCGGTACCTAGGAGCTGCGAACCGAAATCCAATACAAAAATGATAAGACTCGTATTCTCATCTCTGACGAAACCCAGACTGATCAAAATTATACACTTGAAAACCCGAACAAAAAATATATAATTTTGAATAAATTCAAGTGAAATTTTCGACTTTCTATAAAAAACTGGAGTTCATTTACCTATATCTAAAATGAAGAAATGAATAATTCCGTATAAAATGAATATATTGAAACTTATAAAATTCATAATTACATTTACATTACGAATACTTAGTGAGTTGAGTACATATTTCTGTAGATTCCAGATTGTTATCACTCACTCATGCTCAATCATGTTCAAACTCAAAAAGAAAAATATACAATAATCTATGCATAACAGAAAATATTCTTGAAGAGTGATTTCAAAATCGATGCATACAACCTTGGGTACAATACAAACTAAATTCGTAACTTTCACGACCTCGATTCACTGAGGAATAGAAACTAGAAGTAATAATTCATAATGCACAACGATTGCAGTTCGTACCAAATTTCCTTTGATTTTATGATGAAATTTTGTCATAGTTTTTAGATAACTTTGCGTTACTGAAATCGAACCCTGGATTCTAAAATAAACATAAGGAGGCGCATAAGGCCAATTATAGAGCTGAATTTATAAATGAATAAAAAAGAAATAGATTTCTACCTCAATTTGAAATTTTTCCAAATCTAATTTTTTTCTCATTTCATGGAACGTCATGGGATCTGCTTGATATCTTTTGTCGGCCAACAACGCTTCCCATACTATTTCTTTGGCAGCGTAGTCAGATTTAGGAAGAACAATGTTCAGCAAGGTACCATCATCTTCTATGGTCCATACCGCTTCATCAGCATGAATTGGACGAAATAAATTACCCTAAAAATAAACTGTTTTCTTGAAAACAAAAAACTGAAGAAAGGCTTAATAGTGGTATTCTTTGTTGACTGATCTTACTTCTAAAATAATATTACCGAGGCAGCTGCATTTGATGGTATTCGGGGTGATTTTGATTGAGACATCCTTCGTTCTCAAATTTTTAAATGATGTGATCTCGACGTGAACTTCATCGACGTTTTGCCACCATCTACCCCAGTCCGTTGTACAAGATACTGTTCCACTTTTTTCGTCAAAATGACTCAACATTTTTACATATACCAAAGTACCTGTTGGTAGTTTTTTTCATTCGTCATCAACAGTTCAACGGAATTAACTTCTTTCTTTTGAGGAAATTTTGAAAATTGAAATGATCACAATTTTAATGATAAAATTTTTCGAATTATGGATGGTATATTTTTCATTTGCTTGCACGTAGCGCACACCTGCGCAAACAAATTATCCTTCATCCACATTCCAAGTTAAGTTTATAATTCCCAATTTTTTCTATTATTTTTTTTTCCAAAAAAAAAAAAAAAATAGTTCATAGTTGATAACATTAATTTTAATTGAGTTTTAATAAATTGATTGGAACTTTCACTATGTGGACTTTCTTAATATGCCTTTTAAATTCAAATTGAATCAGATTGCGACGATTTTGTAATGAATCCCTTTTACCTAATTATTAGTTATTTTACATTTTATTTAAATTCCCAATCTAGAAATCGAAATTCATGATATCTTATGTTTGAAGAAAATTTTGAGTACAGAAACTGTGATCTAGTAATTGTAGAATGAAAAGGAAATCTTCGCGGAATAGTGCATTGGACTCCGATGGAGTGAAGATTGAAGTTGAAGAAGCCGATAAGTCTGACAATACGCTGTACTTTCCAGAATTCGAACTGCCAGTTGAAAGACCAAAATACATTTGTTCAGTTTGTCAAAAAAGCTTCTCAGATAAAAATTGTTTGAAAAAACACATTAAGAAAATTCATCAGTTGGAACCGGAACCGTTTCTTCACAGTAAATTCAATTATCTGTTGCTAGCAATTAGAAACATTACTTCATAATGAAACGTTGTATATTTCCCTTGTTTCAGATGATAAACAAGACAAAAATCGAATCGCCCCGTTCAAATGTCGCGTGTGTGAAACTGAATTTGCTTACAAACGAAATTTAAAAAGGCATCTCATTAAATATCATTCTCAAGGGTTGGAAGATGAGGAAGGTGGCAATTGTTTTTGTAACGTTGAAGGTTGCAAATTTCGATCGTTTTTTATTAATGCTTTAAGAACACATTTGACTGAAGAACACAAAGTGCAAATCGACATCGAAAATAAAACGTTCAACTCAAAAGCAGGTTGGTGTCTTTTTTTTTCAATTCTTCAAATATTGCGTCTCCGCTGAAAACAGATGCATTTACGTAGTCTTTATGTTATCTAGAATTTGATGTCTGGAAAGAAGAAGAAGAAAAAACTAACGTTTGCCTGTTTATTAAAGAAGCTGGAAAACACACTTTGATAAACGGAGATCAGCGTTTAATTTATCAATGTCATCGCTCTGGACATTATTCTGGTCACGGTAATGGGAAACGAAGTTTTCGTATTAAAGGAACCTGTAAACTTGGTAAAAGATGTACAGCTGGCATAGAACTTACTGTTAAAAAGCTTGATGATATCCACGAAGTGGTTTACTACAAGACTCACATTTGGCATACGCCGGATGTGGTCCATGTTAATCTGTCGGCAAGTGAAAGAACATTTTTAGCTAATAAGCTGAGGGAAGGAGCATCTATAACTTCTATTTTAGAATCAGTTAAAGCGGATAAATCAGTAGAAGGAACGAATTTTTGTAAAAGAATCCATTTATTAAAACGAAAAGACCTTGTGAACATTGAAAATACATTTCGTTTGAATAACACCGAAAGACATTTACGAAAACAGCATAAAAAAGGTCAGAAAATTGATCGTGAGAAAATAAAAAAGAATATAGACGATTATGGTGAAGTTGTCAGTTGGGTTGTTGAATCACCTTCGAATTCTTGCGAATATTTTACGGTAAAAAAATTACAACCAGAAAAATGTTCAGATAATTGCGGTGTCGTGTGTTCCGCTTGTAATGTTTGCCTACACATGTTTTCATGCACGTGTCACGATTATCTTTTGTATGGTACCATGTGCCAACATATTCACTCCGTTTCATTATCATTGCACCCTATTCAGAAAAGTAAAAGAATATCCAAATCAGCCAGCAATGGAAGTATTTCGGTACGGAGAAAACGAAAAGACAAAATCGAGATATCAAAGGACACAACTGATACTGAACATAAAGAGAGCGATATTATTAATTTTTTGACAAAAAACTTGGAACTTCAACGAGAACAAGAAGCTCAACAAGAGCGTTTAAAATTAAAAGAAAAAATTGATATGTTTAATAATTTTTGGATTACGAAGAGTGATAACTTATCCGATGCGTCTGTTCAACAGGTACTTTTGTATTCAAGTTTGGATCTTATTGTTATATTTTCGACTTCGTAACTTATATGTACTGTCTATGTTTTAGTTACTTAAAATTATGGATTCTGCGTTCGAGGTGCTCAGTCAAACAGCAAATTCACAACCGCCACAGATGTCTGCCCCGCCGCAACCTACCAATACAGGCGCATCAATGATTGATAACATGGTGCATCATCAATCCAATACGACAGCAATGATGCCCAATCATATGTTGGCGCCAAATGTCCAGCACAACAGTGTTCTTCACGACGATCATGTTTCCAAATGTGTGCCACCAACTATGAACTCCCTTCCTGTTAACATTCCTGAGCGAAAGTTCGAAATATCGACGCAGTATTACCCAAACATTAAGAAAAAACGAAAAATGGAAGAAGCTGGCTTTTATCGGCCTCCTGTAATGGACAAGAGAACGGTGTTTGAAAATATGCCTAATGAGCACGCACTTCTAACAGATAACTATTCAACTTTTGATTGTAATTTATCGTGGCTAGCGCCGCCGATTTCTACGGGAGCTGCTCCTGCTACAAAGTGGTGGACGTAGTAAAGAAAACGTTGCTCTTTCGGCGCTGAAGTGTGTTATATGTATGTAACATGTTTTTTTATACTTTCGATAAACAGTATTATTTCCTCGTCATCCTATAAATATGTTGTTCCTTGTCCTAACTACTGTATTTCAGTATGATTTTTTTCATCTTTTGAATGTACCTATGTATATTATATTTTTATTCGGGTGTAATTTTCGAAACCACAAATATAACAATATCATATAACTTTCAAATTTTATTGTGATAATTCTGTTGGTATCGTATTGTCGAAAAGATATGCATATTAGGTACATGTACCTACCGAATTTTTTTCTGATTTCTATGGCTTATATATTAGCACAAAAGATCAAAATCACAGAAAACCTTTGACTTTGTTTGTATAGTGGAAGCACAAAACTAGGCTTCTTCAGAAATGCTTCAAGCATACCAGCTAGAGCAAGTCGACAAAATTGACGACTACGAATTCGTCGGAACGATTTGCAGTGGAAAATGTTTCGATTTTTCTTCGCTATGTTCCTGTTAGTCAAAACCGAAAAAAAAAAACTCAAAGGATGCCGTACCTCGTACCGCGCCTCAGCACCATCATGAACCATACACGATCGATCGACATCGTTTTTGGTCGTCCATTATCGTATTTCGTCGTCGTACTTCGTTATTTTTTCGGTACAGTTAAAAGTAATCAGTGATAAGTGATAACTGATAAGAGTAAAGGGTAAAAACTTCAGAATAAAATTTCAGGCTCGAATAATTTTTTATAAATAATTTTGATACTTTTTACTTCTGCAGTTGAAATTGTAATTAGTGTTGTGATCAGCTTACAGCATTCTCATATTTTCACAGACGTTCACATTTCGCCATTCGAAATAACAACATGTTTAGTGCAGGTATCGCTGGAAAACAGCAAGCAGAACCTAAAACAGACAAAATATTCAGAAAGAGGACTGAGTTACCAATTTATACCGAAAGCCCTTCTCCATTTAATCAGAACAAGTAATATAGTGTTTCTATTCTCAAAAGTACCCGCATATGAATCAATAATTTCGCCATTATCTAATTTTTCTATAGCGATGAAAAAAGGAACGAATTCATTTTGCAGGGAGTTCAAATGGTCAGATCAGAAGGCTGCAAATTAGTGCGTACGACACAGTCGGTATCTGACAGATGCCTCACTTTTTTCAGAACTGGCGTCGTTCATGCCTCTTGTAAGCGTAATGATATTCGGCAAAAATTAATTGAAATAACTCTTTCATTTGATCACACTATTATATTTTATAGCGAATTATACGACCGCGGTGGATTATCTGCGTGAAGAGCGAAATATATTACAGCGAATTGGAGCAATTGGTGCTGGATCTTTGTTCGGTTATACCTTAGGAATCAGGAAAGGTTTCTTCAAACGATTCCTGTTCACAGTTTCAGGAAGTGTTACAGCAGCAGCAATTTGTTATCCGAGTGACGCTGAAGATTATTTGAAACAGTCGTCAGTTTTGTCTAAAAAATATGTAATAATTGGTTATCATTTTTTGAATGGAGGTATGTATACCTATTACCTATACAAGTAATACTTTTGCTAATTTTCAAATGTATCTCATAACGTACGGCGTTTTATTTCAGTTTCCAAAGATCTTACCGGATATGAATTGCCTACGTTCCCTTTAAAACCGTCAAGTCAAGAACCAAATGTAAATTAAATACCTATTATATTTTTTACTTCATTAATTCCATGTACCTATAGGTTTTATATTTTGATTTGATGTCATAGTAACTAATTTTCCATTTGATTTAGGAATCTGTGAAAAAGGATTGAAATGCTTTCGGTTTATCGTAACTTGAAGATATTCAGTACAAAACATTTAGATTTTTCTTCGAATCATCGAAAAGAAGTTCATTCAAGAATTACCGTTCATAGTATGAATTCGTCAAGAATGTTTCATGTTTCAAATTGTATCAATAAATTAGTAAAGGTGAAGTCAGTATTCATTTAAAATTGAGTCAATGCGATCAACGGATGTAGTTGGGACCATTATTTCATATTATGAAATTTAAGATTGTACTTGTTCCCTGAAAATAATGTTTCATCATCTTCTAAACTTGATTCATGAGTCTTATGAAAGGTGAAAGATATATATGTAAGTACAGCTATACAGCATTACAATGTTCTTTCATGAAAATTTCCAACATAGTCTCTTCTCTTGTTTCGCAAAAGTTACTCGCATCGCAAGCTTCACGATTAAGCACTAGAACTAGAAGTGAAGCAAAGTTGCAAAATCGTCTTCGCTTCACTCATCAGAATTTCAGAAGCAATGCATTTTTCTTATCACTGTATTTTAAAAACAAGCGCGAATTCAGTTTGTTTTGTTTTCCACCAAACCGAGGCGGCGGCCATCTTGTGTAATAGTCCAATCGAATAACAGAAAAATTTGATTAAGTCATTATCATCAATCGTCCTTAATTTTGAATTATTTTGCGGAATAAATGAAGTTATTCACTAACAAGTGTAGAAATTCTGTAAATTATACATTTCTGAAAATTGAAATAGTTGAATCGAAATAATCAACCTTTAAATATGTCATCTCAAAGAAAAATAAATTGAAGGATGTATTCGCTGAAACACCTTTGAAAACATGCAATTTGCATTTAAGAATATGATCGGTGTTTGTGTTTCGAATTTCGATTGGAAATCATGAATCAGTAAAAAAACAATCTTTATAAAATAAGTTGAATTATGAAAGAAGAAGCTGAAATAGTCCCGGACGTAAGTAATTTTCCACTATTTTCAGTACTTTGTACATCCGAAGTTTCAAGAGTCACAATATTGAAAGATTTTTTGTGTTGAACGTATTTTTATATGGCTTATACTCGATTGAATTTATTATCATAAATTATGTAATGTTTTGACAGGCGTACAACGATGAGGTTTACGAACCCATAGAAGGCGTTTTAGAAACATGTATTAAAGAAGAAAATTCGAATTTGAAACTGGATTTCAATGAGGTGCAAACAAATTCGAATAAAGTACGTCCATTTTTTCTATTATCGATGAAATATTGTATGTTTAATGGCTGATTGGACGCGTTTTTAATGTAAAATTTACACTTTGTGAATTGTTCATGTTCAGATAGTACCCTGTAATACGACCGGCAAAGCGTTGATCGCACTGTCTAGTTGTAAACCTTGCGAAAAGCTGATTAAAGATGATGAAGAAGTACGTACTCATTTGACGTTGCATGATTCAGATCAAAAATACAGTCAATGTAACAGAAATTTTGCTTCCAAGACTATTATGAAGGATCATAATATTGATCCAACGAACAGAAAAGAAATTCTCATTTATAACATTTCAAAAGGCGAACCTCATGAAAAATCTTACGTTGACGACGTTGAAAGAAATGAGAAACTTGTTGAAAAATACGAATCTACCGATGAAATGGAGAACGGAATTTCAGTTTCAGATCTAAAACAAAGACACTCCATCGAAACTGAACTGAATGAAAATGTTCGACAACAAAGAATCGGCGCTAAAAAAAGTAAACACGTCAAAGAACGTATTCGATTAGCGAAATGCAAACTATGCACGGAAAGTTTCGCCAATCGAGAATTGCTACAGAGTCACATTAACACAGTACACGCCAAACAGAAAGTATTTAATTGTGAAAATTGCGACAAAGATTTCGCCAGTAGTCGTTTATTAAAAAAACACTCGAGTACGCATTCGAAAGATAAGTTATACGGATGTAATTGCTGCACCGAAACGTTTTGCGATAATAATGCGTTACAAGTGCACATCTCGTTGGTGCATATAGAAGAGAAGTATTTTCCTTGTGAATTTTGTTGTAAAAAGTACGAATCGAAGAACAGCCTCAAGATGCACATGTTATCGCACGATTTGCCAAATAATTACAGTTGTTCTCAGTGTAAAAAAATCTTCAAAACGAAGAAAAAATTAGAAACGCATGTTCAGAATCACTCTCAAGAAAAGCGATTTCTCTGTTCGGTTTGCGAGAAACGTTTCACGTCGCAGTCAAAATTGGATATTCATACGAAAATTCACACCGGTGAGCGACCGTTCGGTTGCGAATATTGTCCCAAACGTTTTATAACGCGTTGGAAACAGAAATTACATACGCGAATTCACACCGGAGAAAAACCATTCGCTTGTTCGACGTGTCGTAAATGTTTTATTTCGAAAGATAAATTGCAGACGCATTTGCGAGTTCACAAAGGATTAAAATTGTTCGGTTGCGAGCAGTGCACCAAGAAATTCTGTACCAAAGAACAGCTACGATTGCATACGGTAACGCATACTGGAGAAAAACCGTTCGGTTGCGAGCTTTGCGAAAAACGTTTCATTTCTCGTTCCAAGCTGCAAATACACGTTCGTATGCATACCGGCGAAAGACCCTTCGCATGCGAGACTTGCGGTCGTAGTTTCATTTCGAATCACAAATTGCAAACTCATCTGAGAACGCACAGCGGCGAAAAACCTTTCGAATGCGACCACTGTAACAAACGGTTCACTTCTAAAGAACTTTTGCAATCTCACATAAACCAAACGCATTTTGGTTTGAAGCCGTTCCACTGCGAAATGTGCGAGAAACGCTTCGTCAGTCGATATAAATTGCAATTACACATTCGCAGTCATACCGGCGAAAAACCATTCGGTTGCGAATTTTGTGAGAAATCTTTCGTCACTCGATACAAGTTACAAGTGCACCTACGTATCCATACCGGCGAACGACCATTCCCGTGTTACCTATGCGAAAGATGTTTTATATCGAATGATAAATTACAGGTACACATCAGATCTCATACAGGTGAGCGGCCTTACATGTGCGAACATTGTAATAAATCGTTCATATCCAGCGATAAACTACTAATGCATGTACGAATCCACAACGGTGATAAACGTTTCAGTTGCGAAACTTGCGAGAAAAGTTTCATAACCAGATATAAATTACAACTACATACGAGAACTCATACTGGCGAAAAACCTTTTGTGTGCACCGTTTGTACTAAAGGTTTCATTACCAACGATAAACTCAAAGTACATACTCGTATACATACGGGAGAAAAACCGTACATTTGTGTTTATTGTAACAAAGGTTACATTACTAATTGTAAACTACAAGTACACCTTAAAACGCACACAGATGAAACTATTCTGCGTAGTGTTCATTGGTTATTACAATAACTTTTACTACGAGTTGGTATGTGGTCGTGTCTTTTTTCCCAATCCAGCGGAATCAACTTGAAAAAATGGATTTAAGAAAAACGTGAGGTCAAGCTAAATCTTTTCATATACATTTACCTGCATATCCTCAAAAATGTATCATACCTCTTCTTTTATAAGACATTTTTACCTTACGCTTCTTCCATTGGAGTTTTACGTTTTGACCCAATTTCAATTTTGACAAAAACAAACGATTTATGCTTTAATTCAACTCCACATTGACTACCATTCTAATTGAAGTGGACTATCATCTGGTGCTTTAATTCTTTTTTCTTTTCTTTCGTTCGTTCCAAACTAGTGAAGTTTGGAAAATTTTCGTTTTTTATTATTCAAAAAAATGGACGAACTATCAGTTTAATTCCACGGAGTTTCGCTTTGATGACGCGTTCATATAATTTTGTGTACAAATTTATTTTTACTTTTTATTATTTGCATTTTGCAAATGGTGTTCGTTTCATCACATTTTCTAGTCATAAAATTTTCCTTTTGCTGTTCACCTTAGTAATATGTGTGTAGTTCTTTCGTCGAATCACGATGATGTTGATGAAGTGCGAGCATGGCACGAATATATATCTACCTATTAGTAGTTACCATTGAATCAAAATGTCTCCATATTCGGTATTACTCGATACTATTATATTATTGTGAATTTTCAACCTCGTCAACAGTGCTATTTATGATTACCTATCATGATCTCCTTTTTTTCTTTACTTCAAATCGTCATCCTCTACTTACACAGCAGATGATATTGTCTCATCACGATTGAATGTGTGAAGTTACAAGTGGGCAGGTGAATAGTTTATTGTGGAAGTAGACGTTGCCGGTGTGTCCAATCAATTCCGCATACACCATCAAATTTTGCTCTGATAAAAAGTTCAGTAGGTAACCATATTCCATCCTGGAAGTCATCATTCATCGTCACTAATCAATAAATTTTCATCCAAAAACGCTAGGGACACTCATTCATAATTCATGAGTCTGCCGGCGGCGAGCGAAACAATTTACGTATTCATTTTCCCGCTTGTACGCAGATTTTGATAAATTCATCCCGATCGCATTTGTAGAAAATTTTCTCGTTATTTTTCTTTGTATAACTAAGTACATATAATGGATACGAATATTGTAGATCATTTGTACGTACGATATTACTTATTTATTTATTCATTTATTTACTTTTTTTTCTATTAATTTTCTTATTTTGTTCTTTGTTTTTACATACCTACCTATTTACTACCTAATACGAGTTACTCATTATATTTAGCTTAATCGATAAATTATTTTCTGATTAGTTGTTTAATCTTTTCATTTTAAGGTTTTGTTGTAATAAATTGTAATTTTCTTATATAACTGCGAGATTCAAATAAATTTTGCAATCAAAATTTTGAATTTTTCAAGACCAACAAAACTTACCGAATCGGTTCTAAAATTTCCAGAAGCATGGACCGTAAGAGTAGGAAATGTACGGTATCGAGAAGAGTTAGCTAGAGAATAGTTCTGCTAGAATTGAATAGGAAAAATTATTTCAATTGAGAAGACAAAAATGTTTTAAACGTCGTTTAGACACTCTTAATCAGCCAACTTTAGAGTGAGTAGGACTCAAAAATTAACGAGTAGGAAAAAAAGTTCCCTGAGTATTTTTGAACAAGCACTTTCGCAACGTTGACATCTTTTATATAAAATTGACTGAATGAAAATCTCCAACAATCATAACACGCATACTTAAAAACGATATTTTAAAAAAGAACAGTCGTCAAGTAAAATAAATTATAAAAAATAATCGAATAAGGCGACTTCGAATTATGCGCAGATGTGCAGAGCATTATGAGTTACTTTCCAAACGTTCAACTCTTCGTAATTTTCGATACATTCCGTGATATCACCTTCTTGAAAACCCTTGCTGAAGCAGTGCTCTTTGATATCCTTCAACTGTATGATCATTCTATCTCCACGGAAATCTTGAATTACTTTGAAAATCCGATCAATAGTATGTACAACGCTGTAAACAAAGAAACGTTTGTTATGAATGTTGCAGGCAAAAAAAAATTGGAGTAAAACCGCTCCGTACGAACTTTTCGTTTCTTTGTTGCGAATGCTTCAAGGAAATTTTGGACATTTCTAAAAGCCGCAAAGCTTCAGATACGTCATCTTTTGTCACTACTTCGGCTAGTCTCAATTTAGTTAGAGCTGTCGATAAACGCAAGATCGCCAACAGATTTCTTGCTGAAGTGAACGTATTGTCGGTGGTGTTTCGAGCCTCCCTTCTCATTTCGACATAACAATCAACAATATATTCGGTCAACGGTCTAGGAACCGTGGGTACTATTTTCTGACACAAATTTATATAACGTCGCAGCACATTCATGGATACTGGAATAAAGTCCATCGGAGGTTGCTTGCAGTGTTGATGCACGTATGTAATATGCTGAGCCAACCTGCGAATATTTTTAATATTGTATACGATTCAGAGAAAAAATATTCTTACAAAGCAAAACGAAAAAAAAATAGTTTACCTTAAATCATTATCTTTATCAGGTCTATCTTGAATCAACCACAACAAATCGAAACGCGAGAGTAGGGCGGCGGGCAACTGAATGTTTTGTTCGACCGATCTTTTCGGATCATAGCGCCCAAAAGCGGGATTAGCGGCTGCTAAAATACTAACGCGAGCGTTTAATCTCGTCATAATACCCGCTTTAGCGATCGATATTGTTTGCTGTTCCATAACTTCGTGAATAGCTGTTCGGTCGTAATCAGACATTTTATCAAATTCGTCGATACAACAAACACCCTGGTCGGCTAGTACCAAAGCTCCTCCTTCTAATATCATTTCACCAGTCAAAGGATCTCGCATTACAGCTGCAGTTAAACCAACGCCCGATGAGCCTCGACCAGTCGTATATTGGCTTCGTTTTGCTAGTCTTTCAATATACGATAAAAGTTGAGATTTTGCTACTCCAGGATCACCCATCAGACAGATATTAATATTTCCTGAGAAAGCCAATGAAGCAGTTTACACTATAACGAATATTATTAGGCAGGAAATAAACGGTAGCAAAGACAAACCTCGAATTTTCATTCCTTCAGGATTCTGATCTACGCCTCCAACGAGCAATAAAATTAAGGCTTTCTTGATATCATCGTGACCGTATATTTCGGGAGCTAAACTAGCAGCTAATTTCGAATAAAAATCTCCGCTGGAGAGTTCTTCAATTTCTTCGTTTGACAATTCGTCTTCAAGACCGGCTTCGTTTGATTTATTCAAAGATAGTACGTCCTAACGAAAGAAATACTAATTAAGAATCAAATTTGAAACTTAAATTTTCGCAACCAAATTCCAACGTCTACAATCAACTTACGTGAGCTTCTAAATACGTTTCGGATAATAATCCTTGTGTAATTTGACGAAAACCTGTTCTCAAAAGAGGCAAGAATATACCAGTGATAGAGACGTGATCACCGGGTGAAGCTTGTCGCGTTTTTTCTCCTCTACAATACACTGTTAAAGATCGAGGTATATTTCCTACGGGTACTTGATCGCTCTGAAATACATCGTCGTAAATATTACATCGATGTAATACCGAGAGAGTAATCTGTAGCAGTGTTACTCACCAATTCCTGCACTTTCATTTCTTGAAACTTCATAAATTTTGACCCTCTGCTTTGTAAATGTAATCTTCCACCTGATTTATTCAACTGACAATCTTGACTCGGGCACATAGTGATTGGTTTAAATGACATAGAATTCACCTATCGATTTAAGTACAATTCAATAAAGGATGTTACATTTTCATATAGAAATTGCAAAATGTATCGTACCGGTTGATATGTTTCGGCGCCACACATGTCACAACAATACGTAGCAACTACCATCATAGGTTTTACTTCGGTACTACGCATAACTACACCTCTAATTGTCACCAATTGACCTATATGTTCGGCTTTCACTTCTCTGATCGGAACAGTCTTACGACTTCCCAAATCTTTAAAATATACTTCACTGCGAGAACAAAAAATTAGAATAGTAACATGAAGGATAAATAACACGGAAAAGTACGTTACTAAACGGATACAAAACGTACTATCTGCGTATCAATTCTGAAGGATAACGATTACGCGAATCTCGTTGCTCGCCATTCTGATGAAGTCTCTGCTCCATCAACAATCTATGTTCGATGTATATATCCAAAGCATCTTTTGCTGCAACCTGAAGAAAAAAAACGTCAACATGAGGCAATTCGTAAAAACTTTATAAATACAATTAATCTACACGTGTACCTCTTTCTGTTTATAATTGGGAAGAAGCGATTGTACTACGTCGGCGAATAGATTCGTATATCGTCTCGTGTTTGCTATAATACTTTCCGCCAATGTCGGGTCGAATTCTTCCAAGTCGTCGAGATTGATTACCAATTCAACCTACAATACAATGAACAGTAATTCATGACTTTTTGCTTCATTGCGAAAGCAGAATATTTGAAACAATGCGTACCTGTTCACGATGAGCAATTTTAGTAATTTGCGAAGCGTATATGAAAACAGGCCCATCCTTATCTTTACCTTTGAAGGTTTGCAGAAAATCTTGTATTTTTTCTAAAATCAAAAGGACAATGTATGATAGATGAACTCCAAAATTTCCGAGGTTCGTAAATTTGATAAATTACCTCGGTCATTATCGTAGGCTACTTTTGACATGATGAAAATTTAATGAATTTATTCACAATGTTCGCATTCAAATCACAATATCTTCAAAATTATTACACAAAGTACAACTTTCAAGTTTCTTTTTCACAGGATAAATGTTGGATCAAAAATTCTGGAAAAACAACAAAAACACTGAAAACAGAAATAACAGAAAAATTCGCGGGAAGAACAATTTTTTGGCATTAAATCAACAAAATACGGCCAGAACATTCAACCCGTAACTGAAACTGAAACTACTGAAACAAATGTTTCGGTCATGTTCAAAAATCAAAGTCAAAGCTCAAAAAGTTCAAAGTAAAGATTTTTCAGGTGAATTGAATTGGCAACACTGATTTCCCGAGCGACTGATAAGCGGTGATAAAAAAGAAGTGAGAACTTGAAAATCGCAGAAACCTATTCACATGAAATTAATTTTGAATTTCATCACTTCATACGTTTTATTATGATGTTAGAAATTGGTATTACAATTTGAATATTATAATAACATGTTTTGAAAAAAAAATGGTAAGTTAACGTTCGACGTATAAAAGTATTTGCCGATCAGTACTTACTGAGCCTACTGCAATGTGATTGTGATCTTTTTTTTCAGCCTACGAACTTAATATTAGCTGGTCTTGGATTAGCCGCTGCAGGCTATGTTGGTAGATGTATTGTTCGCGCTTCTCCCCAAATTTCCAAAACTATGAGTGAATCACTGAAAGCACTCTCCAGTTTCGAATCGTCTGTAAGTATGAAGGTACCGAGTTCAGTATTTGTATTTTGTCATGTAATACATTAGTGGAGGTTTCCGATTGCTATTTTAGAGTTTTGCGAATAGCAAGTATTACAAAGGCGGTTTTGAATCCACCATGACCAAAAGAGAAGCTAGTTTGATATTGGGTGTTTCACCAACTTCATCTAAACTCAAAGTGAAAGTATGTGTCAAATTTTTATCTTTCGTGATAATTTAATTCAATTTCAATCCCACAACTGAATATTTATATATTTTGATTTATTTTACAGGAAGCACATAAGAGGATTATGTCTTTAAATCATCCTGACCGTGGTGGTTCTCCGTACATTGCAGCAAAAATTAATGAAGCTAAGGATCTATTAGAAAATAATAAGTGAATATTTTACTGTTCGTTTTTCTGAACCGGCGTTACTTAATTTACGAGAAATCACTGTTTTCAATATTGTATGTTTGTGTAAGTAGTGGATGTAAAAAATTGTTATAATAAATTATTGGTTTTGATTTTTGCGAGTCGTGTTTTACTCGTGTTATAAATTTTATTATAATAATTATTAATTTTGAATTTTTTTTATCATGTTATGATGCTCCATGAGTGGAACTTCATCCTTTCTTGGAGTGAAGTAGTAAATTAAAGAAATATTTCAATAATTCTTCAGATTTCAGAATTCGTCAATCTTTGCTGCCGTGCCGTGCCGTTTGCCGTGTCAGGTATTTTTTCGTGGGAAAATTCATTTCGTTATTCAATTATGGCAACACTTTTTTTTCAGCCTGCCACTTCCCGCCAATCATCTGGTAAATTGAAAGATAAGAGCATTGAATTTGAATATTTTCCATTCCAATGTTAATTAATAAATTTCAATGTATCCAGCTGAAATTTATTCCTCAAATGTTTAAACATTTCAATCCCGATATTACTAAAATGCAAGTGCACTTCTTTTTGCTTCAAAGTAGATGAAATTACTTGAAAATTAGTGATAAAAGCGCAAAGAAAAATGAACAAAGGGAAACCAAAATCGGTAGGTAATCGTATCTTCAGTTTGAACTAATTATTACTATTTCATTCATTTATTCAATCATGTTATAGAAATTATCGAAACAGGATAATACCGGTAGGCAAACGTCTATTCGGAGTTTCTTTTCGACTAATTTTCGAAAGACTATTACTAGCGAAAGTAATAAATCGAAAAATACATCTCCAACAACACGTAAGCATTTCTTTCTCCTTCACGCTCGTTTGTTTCGCCTTTTCGTAATATCTTCAAAATGTAATTATACAGTGAACAAAAACATCGAAACCAGAAATGAAACAAATATTTCACCACAAGACGAAGTAATCACACCTAATGGGAACAGTAGAGCGATTTTATCGTCAAACGCCAATTGTTCCGGAAGCGGATTATCATCTGGTAAAACTCTTTCCTATGATGGATCGAGTGAGAAAAGGAAGTTAGAAACGAGCGATGGTTCTATCGATTTGCTAGAAGAATTGGAAAATTCATCTCCCGAAGATTATATTTATTTGCAATCGCTTTCTTCGTCAATAAATCACAACACTCCGCGCAAGATTGGAAGGGACTCGATCAAAAAACGTCCAAAGCTATCTCCGTCTTTATCAAAAAATAAAATCGAAATTGCCAACGGTATCAGTTCAGAACATGAGGTGTTGCATGTGAAGGTAAAAATCAACAAACTGCGCAAATGTAACGAACCCCGAGTAGGAACTTCAGCGGTGCTAAAATCATCCTCTGAGCAAAATCAATCTAACGTCAAAGTTCCTGATATAGAAAATTTAACCGATTTATTTAACGACGATTGCGACGATTGGTTAACATCGACTTGGTAAGATCTGGTTGTATTAACTTTTCAACATTTTCTCGTGTCATGCAGTTGAAATAAAACTAATTTCAGCGATTTTAATCTGAGTGAATGGACTTACTGCAAAGTAAATTTTATACAATATTCCAATTATGATTTAACCTTAACGTTACAAAAGTTTACCAAACGATGTAATACCCTCAACTCACCGACAACCAGTTGCGTTCTTCGAGGATGTTGGTAAGTTGAACATGACCTTTCAGATAAATTAGAATCGTAAATAAAAAATTGTATTTTGTGTACAGGTTCGATACACCTCTTAAAATAGGAGATGTTGTTTGTTTGAAAGCTCATTTCGATTTGAAAAATGGTCACTGGGTTGTTGACAACGAACAAGGCTTTATCACTGCGCATCCAGATGTTTTAATGACAGGTACCGGCGTAGTCGGTTCGTTATTCTGTCAAAGACGATCCGTTTTGAGTTATATTTTTCCTAGTTTCGATCCTCCCAACGTCGCCATGATTGTTGGATCTCTAGTCCACGAGTTATTACAAGAGGTAGATTACTCGATTACTTATCCATAATGACTTGAATTTTTGTTCATAATGATACATTCGTCTACACTGCGATTTTTTCCGCAAGGTTTTGAGAATGAAAATTTGTATCTTGGATGATATACAAGGAGTAATCAACAATCTGATCAACTCTAAACGTACTTTATATTCGGCTTACGAATGCGACGTTGCTGTTACCACTATTAGATCTCAGCTAGAAGAATTTGCTCCTAAGATATTTGCATTTGTCAATACTTATATAAGTGGTACGAGTAGCTCGTAAGTATTTATTTTATGGAAACGCATTTCGAACATTGTATAATTTGATAGAATTGAAAGCAAAATTTAATTTTCTAGAAACAATTCGAAAACGTGGTCTGGAGATATATTGGAGATATTAAGCATCGAAGAAAATTTTTGGATTCCACATTTGGGAATAAAAGGAAAAACTGATGTAATTTTAAAAGCTCGGAAAAACAATAAAATCAAGGTAAATGGTCCGAATAAGTATTTACTCGTATTTAACGAATCGCGAATTAAACGTGCTTAATATCTGGAATATACATATATTTTTTCATCTGTAGATTCTACCGCTGGAATTGAAAACTGGTCGAGCGAGCAATTCTTCAGAGCACAGAGGGCAAATCATATTGTACTTGATTATGATGAAGGAAATTGGCACCGATGTTGACGGCGGATTATTGTTTTATCTCAGGTTCTGATACTGTTTTAATTTTATTAATTGATGTTTGATCGAAGATGTGATATCGATTACTTTGTTTAAATCATCAGAGAGAATAAACTCACCGAAATAAATCCCATGCATGCCGAACGAAGCGGACTAATGAGCATGAGAAATAGTTTAGTTAGCTACATCGTAACAAACGAAACGCCAACTTTGCTATCAGATAATCATTTTGAACCGCCTACTTTACCCGAACCAATTAATCATCATAATGGTTGCGCCAAATGCCCATACTTGACTGTATGCTCCGCATCTCTAACGTAAGTTTTACTTCATTTCTGTTTCAAGACAAATTTTTATACTTCTATAATGATCAGCTGAAAAACTAATCTGTGCAGTACAAAACATCGTGAGAACATGTCGAAAAACAATCCGCTGAACGAATTAAGCACCAAGGCTCTAGCTCATTTGACCGAATCGCACATTCGCTACGTATTATTTTGGCTCGGTTTACTCAAACTCGAGGAATGGGAACGGAAGAGAAATCGAACTTTCCATATATCTGATTTATGGCACGTAAATGTCGCCGAAAGGTAGAATTTCATTTCCCCGCTGTCTTGCCGTACCTAAGTAGTTTTACATAGATATCTTTACAGTACCTATGACTGACTGCTCTTGTTCACAGAGAAAAAGGCGGATATTGCATGAGTAATTTACGCTTACTAAGCGTCGACGTTCTTGGGAATAAATTTTTACATAGAATGAAACGTATTAATGATGGCGATGACTCCGATCTGCCGAAAAATTATGCCTTGGTTGAAGGCGATTATGTAGTGGTTAGTAGAGGATCCAGGTACGCCATCGCCAGCGGTTACGTTGAAACGATAGAAGAACGAGATATATCTTTGAAACTCGACAGGTATGCGATGAAAATAACACGCGTGTCCGATGATGATGACGTTTGATTTTTTTAATAAAAAGTCAAAAAACGTGTTTTTCGAAAAATAGGTATACGCCATACTTTCGTTTATGTTTTCAGAATGTTGGAAAAGGACGACGTTGCTCATTACGTAGTTGATAAATATTCCATGTTCGACGGTTTACTAGGATTCAATACTTCCAGTTTACTTCTACTATTCGAAGACACCGTTCAAGCTCATAATCTTCGATCATTTATTATCGACACGATGACGCCTTCGTTCACTTCGAAATTTTCCTCCACCGTTCACGATCATCATATTTTACACAATTTGAACGTGGCGCAGAAAAACGCAGTCTTGAAAACGTTACAAGCCGACCATTATACGCTTATTAAGGGAATGCCCGGCACCGGTAATTTGTTTTTCGGCATTTGAAAACTCGGCGGTATGGTTCCACATTCCGCGAGCCGATGAAAAATCGATATATGTTTCAGGCAAAACGGCGACCATAGTGGCATTAGTTAAATTACTCGTATCGATGAAATATTCGGTATTGATTACTAGCCATACTCATTCGGCAGTTGACAATATTCTGCTGCGTTTGAAAGACAGCGACGTTGATTTTTTACGATTAGGATCTCACGTCAAAGTGCACGATTCGTTGAAAACCTACTGCGAAGATCACGTTTTAGAAAAACATAACTTTCAAAGTGTTCGCGATCTGGAGAATTTCTATAATAAGAAAGTGCGTAACGTATTCGTCGTCGTATGTATACTCGGTGTTCGCTGTTCACGCTCACGTTGACGCATTTATTACAGCAAGTGATAGCAGTCACTTGTATGGGGTGTTCGCACGTGGTATTCCGAAAACGACAATTCGACTATTGTATTGTGGACGAAGCTACGCAAGTTTTACAGCCTTCGGTTATGAAATCGCTGTACTGTTGTAAAAAGTTCGTTCTGATCGGTGATCCGGATCAACTGCCTCCAGTTGTGCAGTCTAAAAAAGCTAGGTATTCGAGTATATTTACAATTGTACACATCGTTATGGGGTTCCTTGCCGGGTCTGATATATAGTACTTAAAATAATTTTTTGACAGTCTTCTAGGTTTAAGCGAAAGTTTATTCAAGAAATTAGACAGACCGCAAGTTACGTCCGTCTTGAATCTACAATACCGAATGAACTCGCGAATAATGCAACTGGCCAATTCGTTCGTTTACGAAAATAAGTTGAAATGTGCAAACGAACAAGTTGGCTCGGCCACTATACTTAGTAATCCTTCCAAAATAAATAGTCAATTACCAGAATGGATGAAATTAGCGTTATCGAATGAACTAGACCATTCGGTCGTTTTACTAAATACGTCCAGTATGAAGACTACTCCGCAGTTATCGGAATATTCTAGTCAAAACGAAGCTGAAATAGCTTTCAGTATTGTACGTAACTTGAACCAGGTAAATATTGTACATCGAGAGTGATCATAATCGTTATGAAAGTTGGTTTCTGGAATGTTATTACTTATATTACAGGTTTGCGAAACGAGTCACGATATCGGTATCATAGCTCCGTACTCTGAACAAGTAAAACTTCTTCGTAGTATGGCATCTGACGAATATCCCGTTGAAATTAATACCGTCGATCAATATCAAGGACGAGATAGAGACGTTGTTATCTACTCCTGCACCAAAGCATCCAGTACAGCGGTAAGACCTCTTTGGTTTACTGCATCCTATTCTCAATTAATTATCAATTTGTATCACGATGTCAACTTCGAAAAAAATTTTCAGAATACCGGAATCTTGAGCGATAAACGACGGCTTACCGTAGCCATTACTCGAGCGAAACGAAAATTAATTATAATCGCCAATGTTTCCACTTTACGTAACTACGCTGTATTTGACGAATTATTCGATTTCATACCGAAAACGTGTGTTATCGAAGTCACCCATCTGTAATCAGCCTATATTGGTGACACCTATGTGCGATATACCTACTCAGTTTCACTGTGCGGGACAAGGCCTACTTTTTATTTTGGAAGATACGTGGAATTGTTTTTTTTTTTAATTTAATGAGTAAATACTATTTATAATTTTTTTAAATCATGTTTTGATAAAAATGGACGCTATTGCATTCTCGTGGCAATTTTGTAGCTCACATTTTTGTAAATAATAATATTAATAAACGGTGAATTTCAAATTTACTTTTCCGCTGACGATGATTTTTATATCGAACCATGATACGACCATCTAAATGTAGGTAGCTCGGTACTAGCTAAGTAGCAATTTAGTTACCGTCTTGACCTATTGGAAGTGAAATTCGGCATTTTTTGCCCTAATCGCTATACCCTTGACCACATAGTTATCAACGAAAAGAAGTCACCATAAGAGAACCGAGCATCTCCAATTTACTCGTATTATGATTTCATAACTTGGAAAACGAGAAAACAAAAATTAAACCACGGTACAGCTTTATCAACAACTCTTTTATTATACAACAACTTAAAGCAACCAGATCTGACTCGTACAGCATTCGAGACCATTAGCATAAATTATGCTTATTTCGTAAAAATCGTCATTCTGATTCGCTAAATAGGCATTCATCAACGATTGATTCTCGTTCAGAAATAATCAACACAATTTGCACACGTTTGCGGAATAATATCAACAACTGACTTTCTGCACATTGGATCGTACCAGTAGAAAAAGAATGCAGGATATCTGAAAAATGCCAAACTTCGTATCGATGAGCGAAAAATGTTCTCCGTTACGGAGATGAAAATAATTCGACTTACTCATCGTGGAATAACCAAATTAGCTCATTAACTTTGAAACGTGTAGCAAAACGTATCCGCATTTGCTTTTTTTCCCTCTTGAATTTTCTTCAGTTCTGAAAAAAAAAAAAATTATTCAGAAGACGAAGTTAATCGAATTCAACAATTAGGCGAGTGATTGGTACAAAAACTTTAAACTCACCTTCGACTTCGAAACGAAATCGTTGCTCAAGTCCAAGCTGATAGAACTCTGCGATCGATTCAAGCCCAATAGTTTTCAACCGGCTGAAAAATAAATAAGTACAATATTAATCTAAAAATTCGCAACACGAGAAATTATTGCTAGTTTTTTTTTGCTTTATTATCGTATGTAGGTATACTATCGAAGCGTTACGTTGTAAATAATTCTTTAAAATCGTAATTTTAAAAACTTTTATAATTACGATATGTAGTTTAAAACGTTTGAAATTTAAAAAATTCGAGAGAGCGCTATAAAATCAATAGCAAAAAACCATGCACATTTTAATGCTCGCTTATTTCTGGAAGAAATGACCTGTACACATATTTTGAATATAGTATTAGTATAAGAAGTGACACAATAGGCTAAACAAACAACTTCAAGAAATCGGAGATAATATCACGATTATTGAAAAAACGCTCTTTATAGTTTTCCATCACAAAATTATTCATTACCAGCGATAGAACTCGTTTAAATTCGTTTCAAGTGACAATACGTGACATATTCTCTTCAAATATTAATAAATTCTCAACAATATACGGAAACAAAATGAATAAAAACGTTTGCCAATTACTTTAAAAAAATGTTTTCGAAAACTGTTTCAATTACTCTTACCCATCTTTAAAATAATTATTCGAATCAAGTTTTGAATAATGATCAAATCGATAAGCCAACTTTTGATCGATGAATTCGTAGCAATAAATTATAATTATGAAGTACCAGATGTCCAGATCGCATCATCATACCTACACATAAGATTCGATTCAAACATAACCCGCGAAAGCAATACCACAGGTGTGCGTACGAAGCATTACAAAAGTCATAGTATTTAAAAAACCCATCAACACGTAAACGTTCGAATTTATTATTCGATTTAATAATACGGGAGCGAATTTCCACGTGGCACAAATTTCAAAATTTCATTCAACCAGAGCCGGATAATTACTGATATACCAAGTATACGAGATACCACAAACGAATCATTAATCGATAAATACGTGATGAAAAGAACGACGTTACTTCGAACGGGGATATGAAAAAAATAATAGGTAATCGTAATTATTAAATTCGGGTAAAAGCGTAAAACGACGAATAATATTTACTTAAAAATATAGAGGTTTGAAATCCGGGTCTGGCTTGGGCTTGTATATTGAAAAAAAAAACACCATACTTTACTTTTCCATTCAAAACAAATCAATCTTCGTTTCCATAATACGAGTAAATTGCTTTTTTGATGTAGGCTGAATAAGCTTGAAATGAGAGTGCATCCTCATTGCGCTATACGCCTTAAATATGCACGTAGTAAGCGGAAACTATAATAGAACAATCAAAAGTAATATAGCTCTAGGCTCAAGAGTCGGGTGATCATGCTTTTGATTGTTCGTTTAGAAATTCACTTCTTCCTACGCAATTCCACATTAATTAATACTCCATGAATCGAAAAAGATAATTCAATTATAAAACTTATTTTTAGTAATCGTAAAAATATTAGTCAACGTTACGTATAGGTTTACATATTCGCCGAATGTTTTAAAAAATACGAGTATCTTGATAGTCGATACTACGACAATGAAAACGAAAATACCATTATATCGAAGAAAATCGCATTTGGAATAATCAATACATGCGTAATCTTGTAGTTGCACGCTTAATATTAAATAAAACAATCGTTAAATTCGAGAGAGTTAAGAAGCCATTTTTTCGAATCAGGAAATGAAATAATGATGAACGTCAGAAAGAAACAGAACCAATTAACTGTATAATGTACATACACAACAATGAATTGGAGAATGGATATACGTAATATGATTATGTGTAAAGAAACAGAAAATAATGAAGACGTTGGAACCGTGCGAAACAATTTTTCGAAACCATTATATACAGCACGTCACTCGACGCTCTCCGGTTGCCAATAACAATTTCAATAATCTCGAGTTCCTTACGACGGAAGCTCTATTAAAATTTCACAATTATTCACAGAACATCCAAAATTTTTGATTTCGTCGAAAAATTAAATGGAATTTATTGAAAAATGTTGAGAATCCTTTAACCGGTCTCCAAAAAACGCATCAACGCTAGATAGTTAAACTTTGATCAAAACTTTATTGAAAATTAGCCCGAGTTAAAAGTAAGACTGCTTTGATGAGTCTTATTCGTGTTTGTACATAATTTAAAATATACTTTTATGGTTTGAATTTTTCGATTAAAAAAACTTAAATTTCAAGCGAAACGTCAAGTATTTGCTAAACACAAAATTAAATCAAAATCGAACACTTTTGATATAGCTTCGCGACCTTCCTTCAGTTAAAACAATTTTTGAGACACGACGTCCACAAATATAAGTCACCGACTAAGGACTTGTAAAAGTATACCAATCAGTATAGGTAAGTAGTAATATCATTAATATCGCGTATAATTCGTGACTTTTTCATTTTAAGGATGTAAAACTCGCGAATTTGTTCAATTTTTGATTATACGTTCTACTTAAACGCATCTCACTCATTGATGCGCGTAATAACGAGTACGTAAAAATACAAAAAATTAAAATATTTTTAATAGTAAACGTTTGTACATGAATACAAAATAAAAGTGTCTTCTTTACCAAACGGACTCAAAGTAGTTACAATTTAAAAAAATAAAAGAAAAATGAAATAAAAATTCAATAAATAACTATTCGCATCAGGTCTATTGGTTTAAAAAAAAAAAAGTTATAATCCATTAAAAATATGAATAGGCACACGATTATGAGAGGGATGGTAGAAGAAAATAAAAATCATTTAATCAAATTCAGCTTATAAAACAGCTGATTAAAATACGAAATTGATACAAAGTTCTCACGTTAAATACAACATATCACTCGCGTAGGTACTTTTGCATTCGTAATTAAAAGTATTTTGTGTATTTAGGCAATTCGGCGGGTCAATTAAACGTATATTTCAATACATCTACGAACACACGATTTTCTTTTCGATAAAATTTGTAATTACGAGCATCGTGTTAGACTTTTTGGTCGAATTAGTAAGTAAATTTAAAAGAAAACTCGTATAAAAATCTACGTCAATTAAACTTTTCAATAACTGTGCCGTTTATTAGCAACTACGAACCTAGGCGCGAGTACCACTTACCTAATCCGCAGCACGAATATTTTAATACGAATAATTATTGTATGTTCCTACTGATTGATTGTAACTCGAATCTGAATAAAACATACAAAATCTAGCTTCACTATTTTTATAAAAGCAATCGCTGTTTCTAACATCCGAATAGATTACTTGCAAAAATTATCTAATAGCGATCGAATTAATTTTATTTAATTCCACTCTATCACCAGGTCACATTTTTAAAATTTTAGAATTCAATGACAGATCGAAGATCGAAGAATATCAGCGTAACAACTTAAAGAAAAAATTACAGCTATTTCGAACTCTGTAGTAAAATTGAAAAAAATGACGATGGTTACCCCTATGAAATGGAATAAACTAGCAAAAAATATTGAAAACATTGGCAGAAAGAAAAAATTAAACTTCGGTTAGTCGATTTCGATATAGAGTACATTTCAATTAATCTAATTTAAAACAAAATATTGAAAGTATTCGTTTGATAAAACGAGGAATCAAAATAATTGCGAATATTTTCGAACATACGTTTCATTAAAAAGAAAGAGTCGAACATTAGAACCAAAAAACAAAAACACGATTATAAAACGTGCTTACGTTCGATCAGTGGTACCAAATTTTTCGAATAGGTACTACCTACATCATACAAATATTTCTTGAATTTAGAATTTCAACGAAAAGTTTATCCTGGCACTCGTAAAATCTAAAAAAAATACATTAAATAACACTTTACCTTGTACAGGAGCGCCATATCCAGAACCGTCCATGTACCCAGATGAATACTCGTCGTAGCCGGCTTGGGAATTCGAGTAGTTCACGTTAGAATATGCGCCATAAGAATCGGTAGGCGCAGCTAAAGACACAATAAAAATAATTATAACGAAAGAAACATTAATTCGCATCGGTAGCACAATTTCAACAAAAACAACTTCTCGAAGACGCTTGTATCAGTTTGTACATATAACGTGAAATGACATAGTTCACGTACATGTCAAAAACTGAATTCATTTCTATCCCGTAGTTCTTGGAACTATCGCAGACTAGATTATACGATAGCATTAAAAAAAACTACGGATGGCTACAATTATAGTTAAATTAGTGATGATAAAAATGTCTCATAAATTTCATCATGATACGCCGATCGAAACGAGATGTACCACCGCTGCAAATGAGTTGTACTATCCCCAACATCAGAACGTACTCTTCGATAGGCATATTCCAAGAATACTTTGTTCTATTGGAATAAAATTATGTCAACAATCGAATAAAACTACACACTCACCAGCTTTATAACCGTAAGGATCCGGGCACGAATTGTTCATCGATTGACTGTTGGCAGGTGAATGGTACTCGACGGATGAATCGTACGCCGAAGAACCGCCCGAATACGAAGAATAACTAGGATCGTTGTTATATGACGAATATGGAGCGTTAACCATATACGAATTGTTTTGCGGACCCGGCGGATAATTATAATCGGGGGAACTGAATCAGAAATCAAATCGTCAGTCGTTTCAATCCTTAAACCAATAAACGGTTGAAAACATCAACTCACTTGTAATTCTGCGACTGCGGCACATTCAACGATGGCGGCGGTGCATTATTATATACATCGACTGGTGGAGGAACATCGTAAGACGCGTAAGTCCTGTAAATACGGTATCGTTATCGCATTTAAATATTACTCAATTTTTCAATCGTACTATTTACGACGCGCTAAATCACTTACGGTTGCGTAGGAGGCTGCTGCTGGTACTGTCCGTAACCGTTGGCTGGCATAGGCGCGTCGTACCGAACTCTCTTTGGTGGCATAGGAGGAGGCATACCCATCGGAGGGCCACCTCGTTTCATCGGACCCTGAGAACCCACCACAGGAGGTGGAACAGGATAGGATGAGGGTGGCGCTGGAGGCACCGATGAGTAAGCCGCAGGAGGTGGTGGAAGTCCTCCCATGATATTACCCCTGCCAGGCGGTACTGGTGGACCTCCGCGAGGTGAAATGTTCATCGGAGCTCCGCGATTCATCATGGTGTTACCTCGGTTGCCGACGTTACCGCCCATTTGAGGAATATTCATTAAACCACCACGACCTAAAAACAATAAGAAGGAAGCGGTGTAAAAATCTATACCCTTTGGCTGTTGAGAAATTAGTATTTTGTCTAAAACATCTTCTTACCCATTCCCCCACCGCCTCTATTTCTGAGATTCATTCCGTTTCTATTTCCGCTGCAATAGTAATCGCACGTCAACAAATTACACACTACATTTCATAGAATGCCGAAAGAAATGATCAATTCACAAACCGAAGAGAAGCTTGGTGTTGTGTTGGGTGAGGTTGAGCTTGTTGAGGAACTCCACCAGCATTCATCTGAGATTGAATTGGGTGAACATGTTTTAGTAAGTGAGGCGGATTCATACCGGAATTTTGCTGAACGGGTGGTGGCTGCGAATGGTGGGGCGCAGAATGCATATTTTGCAGCGGTGACTGCGCAGAAACGAAAATTCGTACAAGCCGGTAAGAATTTGTATGAAAGACTCAGCCATCAGCGATTACTCCAACTAAGTCGCTGATTACTTACTTGGCCAGTATTTTGATTTCCTTTGCCGCGATTATGTACTTTAATGTTCCGATTCATCATTCGGTTGCCCATTGGATTGGATCCCGGTCCTGCGACAGGCTTTAGGATATTGATTTCTTTGACATTTTTCATCGGTTCTTTCATGGCACCATTGATCGGAATTTGCGAACATTCAATCGGGTTTCCAGTGTCGAGTCCGAGTGGTCTAGGGGGCAGCATGGCTCTAGGTAACATTCCTCTCGGCCCCAACGGACCCATTGTTCCAGGAGGATGAACAGGAGGTCGCGGTAACATACCAGGCCCCATTCCTCTGGGTCTTGCATGAGGTGGTGTCATTCCACGTGCAACAAATGGAGGGACTGGCGGCCCACCTCGCATTAATCCGGGCCTGCAACATGATGATTAATCAAATACGACGAATTCGAGCAAGGAGGCGATTTTTCATTACAATAGCTCACTAAGAAACTAAACTTTTCAGAATACAGGATACTATCAACATTTATTTAAAAAGTAATGGGTTCATCTCAGATGAGGGAGCCTGTAGTAATCATCATTGTTAAAAATTAAAACTAATTTAATTACTAAGATCTATGAAATGTTTAATATAAGAAATTCTCAGATTACAGGATATTTTCAACATGTTTAAAATTGGGTTCACCTCTGATGAGGGAGCCTGTAGTAATCATCATTGCAATATAATTTGCGCTTATCTACTTCAAAAAACGAAAAATGATCGAATCAATAAAATATGCAATATTGGATATATTCAGATCACAGGACAGTTTCAACATTTTAAAAATAAATTGGGTTCATCTCTGATGAGGGAGCCTGCAATAATCATCACTATACACTCGTAACATCGGAATAAATGCGTTCATTAATACCATAAATATACCATAGCGACGTGATTCCGAATTATAGAAGAAGTAACAACTATTTTTTCATTTTTACAATCAAGATTTCTCAGAATACAGGATACTTTCAACATAAGAAATTGTAAAGGGTTCGCCTCTGATGAGGGAGCCTGTTGATATTCATCATTAGGAACCTTGACTGTATATCATCTTTCAACTTAATGAATGAAAAACAAACTGTAAATTCAACTTATACATTACAGAAACTTGAAAATACAAACCTTAGAGGTGGTAATCTCATTCTGTCCATACCCATCATGTTGCGTGCTCTCATCGGAACAAGCGGCCACATCAAGCCACCTCTATTCCGAGGTGGTCGCATAAAGCCTTCTCGCATTTCCATCTAGATACAATAATCACCAAGATAATAGATTTACTAATTAAAATACAAAAATTTGAAGGTCCCGTAAATAACACGTGGACGCTTCTAACAACACAATACATAAGGGATGAATTATCAACGAAATTATGAAATTGAAAGTTGAGACACTCACTTCAGGTTGAATTATTGATTTCAGAAATTTCTTCGAAGCTCTATTTCATCCACTTGAATAAAAATATGAAGTAGAAGCCATGCGAAATTCCAAGTGTTTGTTTTAATTCAAACTCTGTCAATCAAATAAGTATCGATACTTAATTTATGTCAATGTCTAGCAGATGAATGGAAATATTCAATTATTATTTCATCGCGCTACATATTATTCATTTTAGACAGAAATAACCTGCAAGCAGATTCACGTCCATTACAAAATTCAAATATTTCAAAATATCAAAACTTATGAAATTATTCAGCAGTCTGCAAAAACCGTGTTTGAAGATAATCGCCATTCGGCATTCGCCATCGGCAAACACCACAACATGGCGGAAAGACGGTGTAGAAAGCTAGAAGCTAGCGCTGTGATCTGCGCTTACTTGAACTAAAAATTACCATTTTGAATTTCCTTTCATTTTCGCATTTTTTAAATGATTAAATTCAATATTTTATTCTTTAATCACAATAAAAGACGATTATAGCAAAAACATCAAACATGTAAAAATAAGTGAAAAACGCGTTTGAAAAGTAGGAAACGGCGTGTTAAAAATGAAAATTGAAAATTATATCCGAAATCACACTCGGTCACAAAAACGAAAACCGAAACTTTTGTCAGCAAGCTGTAGATGCCTCTCAGAATTGCGAGACCGCAAACCAGAAAGGCGCAAAAAAGTTAAAAACAATAGAAAATCAAAACTCAAAAATTGAAAATTGCAAACTGAAATTTCCAATTATTTTTTAACGGTTTCTTCATTTTTTAGTTTCTTTGACTGATCGATGACAATTTCCGTCATCCGTATCAATATTTTATGATGGGTATTCTATGCACCACGTACCGATGTATGTAACATGAAACACAATTCCTTTCCTTCGAGAGAAGAACTTCTCCTCCAGTGTAACACAATCAAACAAAGACAAGAACGTATAATTCAAGTAAGATTTTCGAGAAATACTTTAGTTGTGATAAAAATGATTTTTCAACTATTCAATTCTATAGGTCCGTCAGCAATCTAAACAAATGTCTGCTGCGATTTTAGAACGGGTTAAACGAGAAGCACAAAAACAATGCGAAGAGATTGAAAATCAAGTGTTATCTGAAATTCGAAATTACCACCAAAAAGAGCTCGAATACAGTAGAAAACAATACGAAAAATGTATATCTGAAATCAATCAACGTCACTATCTCCAACAACTCAACGTATGATAAAGTGTTGATATCATTGAAATCAGATGAAAAAAGTGTAGCTATATACTAATTTGTACGTCGTTATGTTGAATTAGGTGAATAATACAACTTCACGAATTGTGAACAAGAAAAATTTACGAAATTTGAGCCCTACGAAAAGTGCGGCAAGTAACAACGACGATCCAAAAGTTAAGAAACCGATGGAAGCAAAATCAACTGCCAAACTTCTTGAACAACGAACGAGCTCCGTAAGAAAGCCAAGTGAAAAGTATGCTTATACGTTTTTCATCTCGTTTGCTGAAATCCCTTACGAATGTAATTAATCTAATTAATAAATAAAATTCAAGATTAAACGATGAAAAAGTGAAAGCTGCGAGTCGGCCAAAATTTCCCCAAGATATAGTTATCGATTCTGACGATGAAGAAGTAAAGGTACGTATCTGAATTCATTATACGGCATTTGTTTAAAAATCATTGTTCAATTAATCGACTTTGTCGAATTTTTTTAACAGAAGTACGCGATGTTGAATTTTCGGAAACATTCGCCCGAAGTGAAGCATTTGAAATCATTACAAAGGTATTTAATTTGTTGATATTTTAATTTTCAGCACCGATGGATTTTCTTTATGTCGTATTTTATTTTGTCGCAGTGAGAAAGTAGACGGAAGTCGTTCTAAATGTCGAGGAAAGTCGCATTGTGTAAATGGTCATAAATTCAAATCGATACATCCGGTAAGTTAAATGATAACCTATTTTACGACTTTTTAAATTGTAAATAACGTTTTTTTTTCTTCCAACAGAAGCCTGCGGATGATCATGTGTTATCCAACAATAAATTCAATAAGACGCAAATAGATGAAATGTACAACCATCTGGTTCATGACCGAATACGTATTTTAGAACAAAAAGATAAGATATTAGATCGACGAACGATGTTTTTGCCGGTAATGTCCAATTTTACATCTATTTCCGGTTGTTACTCGATTATTAAATTTTAAAAATATTTTTCTAATGATTTCAGAATGGAGTTGATGTGGCTGAAAAACCGCCTCGATTTTCCGAGTACTTCGCTCGTTTTCAAAGTACGAAAATACCCTCGACAAAAGTCGTCGCCGTTCAGTCGAATACTTCTCGCAGCGATACTGGAATTAATGAAATTTTGAACGACATGAAACGGGTCGAAATGAAAAAGAAATCATTGAAAAGCGAACTAACCAAATCTAACGATGCGATTCATTCGAAAATTGCCTCTTCGTCGGAAGAAAAGCAGAACGAGAAAAAACAAGATTCGCCACGGAATTGTGAAAAGTCGACTACAAATTCCAATTCGGATAAAAATTCACCGGCGTCAAATAGCAGCGATTCCTCATCCAAAAAGATATCGCATCGAAGTGTATTATGTCCATCTCCTATATCTAAGACAACGCCTGACGTTAAGAATAGTTCTCACGAATCAGATAAAAAAGAAAAGTTACCTTTGAAACGCCGTCCGTGTAAAAGAAAACTTCGTTCTAAAGATATTCAAGTCACTGTATCCAATAATCGCAAAGCTGTTATTGTTAGTTCCAGCGATACTGTTTTAAACACGCAACAGAATAATACCAGTAGCTCAAGCTCGACGTCTAAAGATTTTCAAAAAAACACCCCAGCCCCGGTTAAACTGGTCGTTAATGTTCTTCCATCGACCGACTGTACGATAGAAATTAAAAGTAATACCGCGGATAAACGGCACTTGAGTTGTACTGCTAAACAGAACGCTGAAAAAGTTAAAGACTGGAGGACGTTATTTAAAAATCAAGACAAGCTGACCGAATCTTCGTATTATAGTCCTCCCGAGTATAATAGAAAAATCCAAGCCACCTCTTCCGAAGAATCTAACGAACAAGAAGTTTTACCGCAATCTAAAGTTACTACAAATAATATAGGTTATTACATTCGTAAATTATTGTTGATGAGTCCGGAAAGTGTAGATAATTTGGACGTTTCGTCCTGCAGTACAACTTTGATAAAAGACTCGTCAAAAAATATTTCCATCGAATCGAATCTTACCAACAAACAAGTTTCTCCCAGGCAGCGATCACCCAAGCAAAATCAATTGAACGACGCTGACAATCGTTATGAAGATACTGAAAACGTGAGAAAATTATTACTCGATTGTTTGAGACTAGCGACCGCAGAAGCAGATGATATAAACTTGACTTCCTTCAAATCAGTCGACTCATCTTGCGATAATAAAATGTTCGGCAAATCGTCTGCCGCTCTCGAGTTGAATGACTCCAACATTTCGTGTAGGAATTTCATCAATACCGCTATCCAACGCTTGCTACCATTGTATCAGAACTCACTCGATGATAATCTGGACTGTACCACGCAATCGCAGCGAATATTGAATCAGATCGAAGATCAATCGGGAGTTGATGAATTGAAAGATAACAGCGCTTTCTTTCCTACGTCAGCCAATTTACATAAATTTGTTTCTTCTTTGCCCGTTACGTCTGAAAAACCAAACAAAAGCTACGATATAATCGAATGTCTGAAACAGTACATCGAATTGCAGTCATCACCGGAGAAGAGTAATAAAATATCTGAAGATTCTTTCGATTACGCGGATAAAATAGAATCCAAAGATGAAAGTTGTATTTCTTTACCTTCGGTCGACGAACTCATTCGAAAAGGTTTAATCAGTAAAACGTACGCCGTAAACGAAACCCAAACCGAACCCAAAGAATTCCTCGACGAGGAAGAATTCATCGAAAAGATGCTCCGAACTGATTTTACCCCAAAAAAATCCAACCTCAAGGACGATTCCGGTCAGAGTGAGATTAACGATAACAATGGTAATCATCAGTCAGAGCAAGATGAAAAATATACCACCGATATTCGAAAGGAATTACGTAGATTGGGATTAAACTGGATGGATACTACTTTACAAAGGACGTTGCAAGCGTCAATAATCAATTCTACATCTAGTGCCGAAGATAGTGCAGGACCATTACGTAATACTATTAAATTTTCCTCCAATTACCGTCCTAGTATTAGTTCGAGTTCAACTGTTTCACCTCAGCAACCAAAGCTACACTCTCGAGAACTTTTAAACATTTCACCGATTAAAATCCCTGATTTGCAATTAAGCGTACCGGAATGTTTTCAAAAAATTTGATCGTTTTGGCTCCATTTTTATAGTATTTTACTCTAGTATTAATTTACCATTTTTATATTTGTACTCGTACGTCAATTCCAAGTGATATTGTTAACTTTATAATCGTTTCTTGTAATTAATCGTAAGCAAATTTGTGTTTCCCTCAAAAAGAGATTATAGTAGGACGTCTGTACATGATGGGAAAATTCTTTATTAACGCGGTGAAAAATCGACGGTAATACTTTCGTGATCAAATATTAACGATATCGCGATAATTTTAGTTGTTCGAATTGCGGTATTCATCACGGCGTAACTGGCGGCGTTCCTGTGGCGAGTGCAAAATTTTTGATTTTATTTACAATGGATTCCATGGATACTAGCATAAATTCAACCTTTCGATCAATCGCTGCACATCAACAAATCAATAGAATTTTGTAGATTTAGATTCGAAAAGAAATGAAGTGCTCCGATCAAAGCACGTGTTCTTTATCTCACTAAATCCTCTAAGAGAAACATTGAAAATCAATTTGAAAACGACGGATGATAATTTACTTACCAAGTAGCAAGATTTTACCTACAATAAATAATGATTAATTTGAAGAACACGCGCATTATTAAAACAACAAATAGGTGGATCATTTAGTTAATCCGCAGTTCAATATTATCTTCGAAATTTTTATTGGTGTTGACTGTTGATCTACTATGTTTAATCAATCATTTAACACAATTACCTACTTATCGATCATTCCTGTTAGTAACTTAAGACGTTAATGCTGAGTAATAAATTTGCTAACCACATAAACGACACCTCGAGTCCTCAGGCGTGGCATTGTTGTCGATATTTCGAATTGGACATCGTTTAGGTACACTTAAAGATATTTCACTCTAATACACTTCGATTATTATTCACTGAAAAAAAATGTAAACCCATACCTACTCAAGCTGTGGAAATATTTTCGTAACTTTCAATTTGCGTAAATCCATCACTTTTATGCTAGTGCAAATATATTTTATTACCATTGCCAGAGATATTCATCATTCAATTTCAAATTAGAAGCAATTTAAGTGGTCACAGAGATTTGATAACGAACAAACAAAAACTAAGCTCAGGCATCGGATATGAGATAGCTGGCATAATTAATACCGTTTTCAGGCTTCGGATTATATTTCAATAAGTCCAACCTACCTACCTCCAATAAACACTCGAAGATCATATATATTGGTGAATTTTATATAAAAACCACAGTGAACCAGAGACTTCTCAATTATTGCAGTTAGTTATCTTTCATCACAGCGCCAAAATAAGTTGCTCGTCGTTAGCTTCTACATATTCGCAGGTACGTAATTACGTAGGTATTTATTCATAGTTTCGTTAGATTTTGCATACATAATTTTTATTATTGTCATTCTATCTTGCAGATACTAAAATGAACAAACTCCTCCATTTGTTGTTGGTGTTCGCTAGCATTTTAGTATTGTCAGAATGCGCATCACCGAAAGGTACTTTAGAATGGTGGCAAACATCACTTATATATCAAATATATCCGAGATCGTTCAAAGACAACAATGGAGATGGGATCGGTGATCTTGAAGGTTGGTCTGAATATTTACCTACCCCTACACACTCGCAATCATACTAAACACTAGGAATACTGAACTAACACAATATGCTATCATTTTTACAGGAATTAGTGAAAAATTGGCGTATATTAAGCATATAGGAGCAGGGGCGATATGGCTCTCTCCTATATTCTCATCGCCCATGGTTGATTTTGGTTACGACATTTCAAACTACAGAGATATAGAACGTATTTTTGGAACTATGGATGATTTTGAAAATCTGTTACGTAAAGCGCATCGAAAAGGTATCCTTTTGACACTGTTCACTAACTGTAGAAAAAATTATTTACTTTAATCGATTTTAATTTTCTCACAAGGTTTGAAGGTGATACTCGATTATGTTCCAAATCACACCAGCGATAAGCACGAATGGTTTCAAAAATCAGTCGAACGAATAAAACCTTATACGCATTACTACGTTTGGAAAAATGCGAAATACGTAAATGGAAAACGATATCCACCAAATAACTGGGTAGGTATAATAATCAACCCATTGGTAATTGAAAAAGAGGATACGTATAAACTAAAACGTATGGAATGTTGCTAATAGATTTCAGTATTCGGAAACAGCGCTTGGGAATGGAATGAAAAAAGAGGCCAGTACTATTTACATCAGTTTGCAATTGAACAACCTGATTTGAACTATCGTAATCCTGTCGTTTACGAAGAAATGAAGGTAAGCTTCTTTTCTTTCTTCAATTCTTCATTCTTTTTCCAAAACGAATACGTAGGTATGAAATTGACATCATATGTACTAATTCAATCTTTTTTAGAATATCTTAATCTATTGGTTAGACAAAGGAGTTGATGGATTTCGTTTAGATGCTGTTAATTTTATATATGAAAATAAAGATTACCCTGATGAACCTGTTTCCAACAAACCAAATATTGGACCACAAGAATACGATTACCTCAATCATCCCTATAGCGTAAACCAAGAGGAAACCTTTCAAGTGATGAGAGATTGGAGAATAATTTTGGACAAGTACTCGAAAACTGGCAAAAAAAGGTAGGTATCGACTATCGCTGTTTTTTTTTTGCAACTTGTTTCCCAGAATAAATTAAAATTTCCAAGTGTGTGTCATACTAATGATTGAAAAATTCTCATGGTAGATTCATGATGTCGGAGGGTTACGCCGAACTCGACATAGTGATGAAATTTTACGGAACGAAAGAGAAGCCAATCGCGCATCTGCCATTCAACTTCATGTTCATCGATAAGGTTAAACGTTCCTGCAACGCCACATATATTGCTGAACAAATTCAAACTTGGTACTCGAAAATGCCCTCGCATGGTTGGGCCAATTGGGTGGTAAATATACAAATACGCGACATTAATCATCTAATACCTATGATTTCAAATGGACAAAAGCACATCAAGTAACAAAGTTGTCGTATTTAGATAGGAAATCATGATAATTCGAGACCGGCTAGCAGATACGGCCAATACTTGATCGACGGACTGCACATGATCCAATTACTCCTTCCCGGAACACCAATCATCTACAATGGTGACGAGCTTGGAATGGAGGATACTTTCATAAGGTGGGATCAAACGGTCGATCCTCCAGCATTAAACGCCGGACCTCATCGTTATTTAGAAGTCTCCAGAGATGTATGCAGAACACCGTTCCATTGGGATGACTCGGAAAATGCTGGTGAGTATCTGATCTCTTCAACTTGAAGAAATGAAATCTTCCTAAACATACACATTTTTTATACTCTTGTCACAGGATTTACAAATGGCTTACATACTTGGTTACCAGTGAACCCGGGTTATTGGAAAGTTAACGTAAAAGAAGAACTTAAATATTCAAATCGTACTCGTATAACACATCTACAAGTGTTTAGGGAATTAGCTCGATTGAGAAAGAATATCGTGTTTCAAAAAGGCGATTTTAATATGGCTGTAATCGAGAGTTGGATTCTAGTTTTTTTCCGGTAAAACATAGATGTAGTTTTTTGTAGAATAATGTAAAAAATACTTATTCATAGCATCAAAAGTACTCGTAGTTATAACTAAAATCACGTAGATACAAGTGATTACGTACCTAGGAGTTCATCTCAGAAGTCTTATTGACAGATGAAAATTACAAAATGACTTCGACGGAAGATAGATTCCGCATGAATCACGATTAATCGAACATATTTACGCATTACTCATGTAAATTTCGTTTGTTCTTCAGAACGTATCGAGATCATTCTACATTCATCATTACCGTCAATTTTGGAAGTGAAATCATTATAACCGATTTGCAAAGAATACGCCCGTCGTTACCAGATACTTTGAAAGTAGTGGTACCCAGTGTCAACTCGGATTACACAATAGGGTAAACAAACTAACATTTTACATCACTCAAATTAAATTATGTATTCGCTAATACTTTACTTTTTTTTCTCATCAGGCAAGTGATTTCAACCACTGAAATCAAACTTCGACCAAAAGCAGCGATTGTTCTGACAACCAGCGAAGTAGATATGGAATCCGAGTCTGGAAATCATTTTGGTCATACGACAAAGATTCCGCCCAATAATTCGGTGCCGATCGACAGCAGCGATGAAGATGAATTTCAAACTTAGTCAACTTCAAAACACTATACTAACGGCTGAATATTGTTAGTTAAAGTTAGGAATAACGAAGATCTAACTTATATGAACAAATTGTTTACTTGACGTAAAAATTTACACAGATATACAATAATATCGATACCTAAGACTAGTACTTCATTATATCTATCGTCTTTTTCATCGTAAAATTCTCATTTTTAAACCCCATCCGCAAGTAATGTCCAGAAGAAATACTCGTACAATTTTGATGATTAATAAAAGAAAGTAAAAGGAACAATTTGATGATATCTTGAATTGCACAGTAGTAGAGCAGCGAACGATTTACAAGATTTACTCATTTCGTCACGTTGACGTTCTTATTTTTCACTACAGTATCAGTTCCCTCAATTTGATAATGCTCGTACATGTATTTTCTTTTTTGCCTAGATAAATGAGAAAAAAAAAGCAAATCCGGTTCAGTACACAATGAATTATGTTCGCTTTTAAAGTTATTAAAATTGAACGAAATTAACCTGCATTCTGGTCCACACTTTGTAGATCTACATTTTACACAAGGGAAAAAACACCCGCAACAATGCTCATCCAAACAATCGCATAGATCTTTACCATTGGCAATTAGCACCCCTTTATCGGTATAAACACATTCGTGGGACCGGCGATCGCGCTTCCTGCAAAGTAACCGCGAAGTAAGTACATTTACCACTTCTGCGCAATAAGCTATCATACTTAAACTTTAACCATTAGAAATGATGAATATATATATTGAAAAATTATCCTAATAACATCTTACTTCATCGTTTAGAGTTCAGTTCAGTCAAGCCGATCTTTCGTATTTTCTCAATTTCAATTTCAAAATTTCGATTTCGAATGATAAACACATGACAAATGATAAGCTTTGAATTGTTTACAAAATACAACGAGCGTGTGCTTATAAATTCAGTTTTTGTGCAGATTTTTTCGACCGCGTTCGTGAGTTTTCGTGATAAAAAGTTTTTGTTCGTTCGTCCTCGAGAAGCTTCGGGTGTTTTTTTTTAAATCTCGATTCAAAATTCCGGCAACTATTTTTTTGGGCAGTTTTAATATTTTCGAAGCTTTCCCTTTTCATTTTGAATTTTGATATAATTATTACATGTATCATACCATTGTACCTACAACTACATTCAGGTATTATTTGGGTAGATAATTATGTAACAACAAGTTTAGAGTTACTTATAACGAGAAAACGAACATTTCAGCTGGCTACTGCTCGTCATTCAAGTTGCATATCGCATTTTTCACAGGCGAAACCTTTTTTCGAAGTTGGAACTTTTTATTTTATTTTAATCGAAAGCTCAACGTCAATAATATTTTAGATGGTGAAATGTAGTTTTCTATGTACTTGTGATTGTAAAGTCATCAATTTAATGTCGCGCATTTTGTATCATAGAATCGTATGTTATTGGCGAAGCAGCTGCAGCTGGACAAACGACTGAAACATCTACGCATATTGGCGCGTTAAGTCAGCTCATGACAGGTGTACTTTTCATAATTCATATTTCAACTTCATCTATTTTAAGTCGAAATACTCATCTAGGTATATTAATTCAATAACTTTGTGTTACAGAATCCGCAGAAACGTCTTTGTATAGAACAGTAACATCTACACCACTTCATGACACAAACTCTTCGAGGCTTTTTAATCCTGCCACATTGACGCCAGACAATAGCGTTAATAATACAGAATTCTTCGATAATACTAATGAAGCTGGACAGAATACGGTACTTTATTCAACTTTTCCTACAATCGACTTGGATTTTAATGGAATGAAGGATTTATTAATTGGTATAAGAGAGTACATTTGCATTTTTCTACTTTTGGAAAGTATGTTTGGAAATTTTGTGATTTTAGTTAGGTACCTATTGTATTTTGTTTTAATTACACTGCGCTTTATACGTGTAGGTGGCCAGGTTACCAAACTAGTAAAGCGGTCTATTGAAATTGAAAAAAAATCGATCAAATCGGAAACATTGCAGCTTTACCGAAAGAATTTGGTCCTCAATTAGAAATAATTTGGCAAAAGTTACTTTTAAATACGATCGAAGATGTGTCAAATTTCAATAACTGTCTCGAAGAAGACAACTTCGCAGAACGTTATGTGAGTATAATAAGTATTCATCGCATTACCTTATCTATTTACTATTATAACCCCCCCCCCCCCCCACCGTATTGATTTTATTACCTAAATGAATACCTATAATTTCTTTTACCTATTTTTAATTTCTATTTTTTTATTTTGCAGTGCGCCTTCCTGGGTCAACTCGGAGGCAAAGATGAACGCGAAAGAATTAAAATATGGCTGGACACAATCGCGACTACCACTGTGCTGAATCAATTTAATTATTGTGGGCGAAAAGGTAAGCATTCATTCGGAGAAACTAAAATTTGCTGTTTAACAATTGGTAATTTGTATTTCTACTGTTTTATCAGTTCGGTACTTTGATAAAATTTATGTTCATAATCATCTTCTATTTCTATAGATTATTTCTTGAAATACAGTAATTCCGTAAAAGCGACGCTAATAACAGAAATCCGACGACAATTGAAAAACAAAAGTCAAACCGCAGATTCGAGAAATGCAACTGTAGAAGATTAATATCATCATTTTATTTACTTAGTACAAATTTAATTTATGGAAGTCCCGTTTTTTGTTCAATGTCGTTAATATGTTAATGAGCGCAATAGTTAGGCGATTTTAAAGGAGTGAAAGTGAAGATAATAAATATGTTGTTTTTATTTGATTTCAAATATATTTATTTTTCGAATTTCTGAATTTTTGTAAAATTATTTTGTTCAACTGTGTATAGTTAATAATAGGCTTGTCTCAAAAAAATTAGATTGGGTTGAAAATGATATATGTTATAAAATACCGAATAATAAATTCAGCAAAGCAAACCGCAGTCAAATCGGTTGAGTAGAACCCGAGAAAAAAAATTTCAAAGTTCCGATTTTTAAACTCGTTCGAAAAACGACCGCCTCGAAGAAATTGGAGCCTGTGACGTCAGTTCCTCGTATAAACGCCGCGAAGGTAACAACATAACATTGAATTTCGTTGCATCGTTACAATTTTTCGTTGATTCCTTCGTTAGCATTTGAGGTACACAAAATATGAAAAGAACATTTTTTGTAAGGAATTTTGCAAGGATTCGGAAAATAAAATAAAAATTGGGCTAGGAGTTATTTTTGTCGCTATAAAAGTCGAAATAAAAAAATGTCGAAAATGTCTTGAAATTTTTTCCAATTATTGCATTAGATAGTTCTTTATCTTGTTCAAAAT
>FIZU01017817.1:0-23834 GCA_900064475.1 Pseudococcus longispinus | reverse complement strand
AGTTGGAGTGAAGTGTTGATGTAAGTGAGGAGTGGAGCAGGAGTGGGAGCTAGATTTGAAGAAAACAGGGAGTTGAGAGTAAGAGTCGGAGTGTTCATAATCTAATCACTCTTCCAACACTGATAAAATTACGCAATTTTGTACATTGATCATTGACATTGAAAAAAATTTCAAAAGTTTCAAAGTGGATGAACACCACCACCACCCTGAAAAAGAACTGAAACAAAAACACTGTAAAGTTTATTCAAATTTCAAAGTTCGAAGTTCCTAGGCAGGCACCTACCTACCTACCTACCTACACGAAGTTCCTCATCGCCTGACAACAGCTCTGCGCCAGCTGACGCCTGGCAAGTGCAGCGGCCTGGCCCCTGGAAGATTTGTTTATATGCGTCCATTATTCTTTATTCAAGCATTTCGAGCGCCGTTTTGTTTCAATTTTTCTATTGTAGCAAGCATAATAATTGTAATCAATTGTCAAAATTAAACATCGTGAATAATTGTCAGTATAACTTGATACGGTGAACTTCTGGTTAGGGAGTTCGGTTTCCTTTTCTGTAGTCGTTTGTCTACTCGAGTCTTCATTACTCGCTAGTCAGCTCTGTTCATTCTATTATTATTTTTTGAATATAACGTATATAGTATTATTATGTGTTGCTAGTTCATTGTTCTTCTTTTCGAAATGCGACCGCGTAAACGAGATAAAGATAATGATATTAAGAAACAAGACCATAAGCCAGATCACGAGCTTTTCATTCAAGCATACGAAAGTAAGATTCTTTTTTGCATCAATATATTGTATTTGTGCACTGTGCTGGAGGAAGTGGCTACCGAATTATACATCTCTTCGGTACTTTGACTATGTCAAAGCTTCTATATTGTTTATATACCTAGCTAAGATTTGCGTATTATGCATCTCTCGCTTCAACTAAAATTACATGAAGATGTAGCAGTTGGAAGAATATTTATACTTTTAACCCGTCAGGCGCCTAAAATCTCATCATTTTGCAAATATTTATGTCAAATTTACTCTTTTCTTGGTAAATTTTACTTTTGTGTCTTCTACGTGGTTTATTCAATTGAAATGAGGTTTGAAAGTCGTGCCTAAGTAATGCGATTATCACTTTTTTATCTTACAGAGCCAACGCAAATATATAAATTTCTAAGAGCAAGATTCAAATATTCGGTAAGGTTTTTGTCACCGAGGTGACAGTAGGAAACTAAATATTTTGGTCTACCGAGTTCGTTACACTTCGTAATGTCGATCAATTTTTTGTAGCCCTATTTCCAGTATCGTAATTTAACGTACATGTCGAGAAGATCCAGAAGGAAATCTAGTCGCAATTACTTCAGAGTTGATTCTCTACTGCCACGCATCGAAGCTCAAACTCGCCAAGCGTCCCTAGTAAATCCTACGTTCGAATATTTAACCATAAAGTACCTAGGATTTTTCAATACGGAAGGTACGGTATAATTTTTTCGTATTGATTGATCGTTGGTTAGAACGGTTATTCCGATCGGCCATCGTGTCTAATGTATTTTTAATTGTTCGTAATTGATCGTTAGGAAATACGGAATCGGTAAAAATTGAAACCTTACTCTTGAAAATATGCCACAAGAAAAGAAAAGAAAGCAACTGTCCCGTAATGACGGTACGTATGCGAGTATAAATTTTCCAACTCGAGAATGCGGAGAAAAAAATGTTTATCGGATTCAATTTTTCAGAAATCTTTCGGTACCGTTTTGGCGCCTTGTAATCCCGCCAAAGATGAAACGACGCCTAAAAAAACTCGCGTAATTATTCCTACCGAATCATTTAGCTTGTCCAACGGACACTTTGTAAAATCTTACCATCTACTGTTACGCGTCGGTACGTTGCCAACAAATTGTCATACGAACAAGCCTGATCCTGAACCGAGTAAGTGCGAACTGCAAACGCTTTCGGAGGGTATCTCATTCACCTATAGAAACCTTATTGACGCGTGTTTGCGCAGGTGGGCCAGCGGCAAAAAAACGTAGAATATCCAACGGCGTCGATGAAAAAATCTACGAATTTCAATACGGAACGAACCTGACGGTATACGATAAACGTAATCGATGTTTATTACCGGATGGTGATTACCAACTACTGATGCACGAGCTAACGCAAAATTCGCCGAAATTATCACACGTTAATACGTCCTGGGAAACTATACCTGATAAACAAGTTAGTATGTAGTATATAAGTAAAGATGCGAGTTTGCAATTACGAGTACATTATGGGCCATTTTCTTCAGATTAGTTACGTAAATGTATATGTGTGTATGCGTTGTTGTTGTTTTCAGGAAAACGAAATGTCGCCAGCATTCGAGAATTTTACTGCCGGCCCTAAACTGAAATTGCATTTGTGTTGGACCAATAATCCAGAGGTTGAAGATTCGGCTGGAAAACCGTCGATCGAAAATGACGAAGTTTGTCACAGCCTCGCCAACGGCAGTAACAAAGAGAACGATAATCCAGATAATAACGGCGTTTTAAGAATGTCCACACAATTAAAAGGAGATGACAACAATAATTTTCAAATAGTCTACCAATTTTTGTATAGTAACAATAGTCGTCAACAAACCGAACCTCATAAAGATTTCTATTGCCCGTGGTGTCCGAAATTAGATTGTTTGAATTTATACGCCTTGTTGAAGCATCTTAAATTATGCCACGCTCGATTCACTTTCGCCTATACCGTAAGCATTTTTACTTTATTCTCAAGTTGACGCTTTTTATTCTTATCGTTTATTCTACTTTTTCTGGGGCGTCAAAACAGGAAATTACGAATGGAGCTCGTATAGACGTAGCGTTGAATGAAAAATATGACGGCTCTTACATCGGAGTATCAAGAGAAATCGCCCATGCCAGCGTAGGTTTCGGCATACACAAAAGGGGACCGGTTCGCAGAGCGCCAGTGTCGAAAATTTTGGTTTGTCGGCCGAAAAGACCGCGAAGATTCAGTTTATGCGAATTCGTCAACGAAAAGGATGAAAACGACGTGGACGGACAACGTGCTTACATAAGCGGTCACAATAGGCAAGTTACGCGAGTACAAACGTAAAATACAAGTGTACCTGTAATCCTTTAGTTGTCGCTTTACAGGCTATACCATCACACGACTACTTGTTTGCCCATATATCCCAAAGAAATGGATGTCGACAGCGAAGACGAAAGCGATCCGAAATGGTTACAAAAAAAGACTACCATGATGATCGACGATTTCACCGATGTAAATGACGGTGAAAAGGAATTGATGAAAATGTGGAATTTGCACGTTATGAAATACGGGTAAGCTTTTGTTTCCGATCAGTGGTGACATAAGCGTTACGTTGTTTGTATGACTCTTTTATTTTCTTTCCACCGAGCAGATTTGTTGGAGATTGTCAGATACCATTAGCGTGCACCATGTTTCTCGAGACGCGAGGGCAAGAACTGTTGAAAAAGAATTTATATCGTAATTTTGTACTGCATTTGTGCAACATGTTCGACTTCGGCCTCATAAGTCCCGTCACCGTTTACACTACTGTACAACGTTTACAAGAACTTATCGGCGAAGGTACCGAAATCAGTACAATTTTACGAGAATCGTGGTCGTTACAACGTAAAAATTGGTTGAAATCAGAACACACTGCCAAGAAGTCATCGGACAGCGTCAATACAAACGTGTCCGCTTTGAACGTTAAATGTACTAATAATAGATGATTCTCGAACCGTCACTGCCGTAATTCTTCTCTTCCAATCTGTATTTTTACGAATAATGCAATCTCACCAATTTGTCGATACTAGTGAAAACCTTCAACTTCACATTCTCGGCCGCCTAATTTTTACTCTCCGCACTTTTTTTAAGGGTAAGAGCTATTAGCGTCCGCTAGAGATTAGTCTTTTCCGCAAACGAGCAATTAATCGCTCACGAACTATACGTCTTCAAGTCTCCAAAGGCATCTCCTTCCCTAAACGTAAAACTTGGATTACTTTTTTTGTGTTTACATCATTCCCCATATTACTTACTGCTGTCGGTATATTGCTACCGACTTTATTATAATTTCAATTATTACTTAGCGTTATTTGTATTAGTAATATTGGTATTGTTATTTCGAATTATCTACTAGCTGCCTAAGTGCTGCCAAAACACTGCTATTACCTACATTCAGTTTCACACTTACCATTAGATTTTGCACGGTTTATGCGGTTGAAGCGAAAGCGGACGATACTTCTGTGTCGTCTGTTTACCCATCCCCTTCCTTTACGACTTCTGTGTTTGTTAATGTTGAATGGTTAATTAAATTATTTTTCGATCATTTTTTAATAATTATGAAATTCGACTTTACTTTTGTAAATCCACTTTGAACCATGAAGTGGGAGTGCGATGCGCTGCGCCAAAAATTCTCAGAAACGGTCGCTGAGGCGTTTGCATTTCTTTGACACGCGATAATTGTTCGCCAGAAGGGTCGAAAAGTGAAATTAACGTTTTTTATTATTTTTTTTTTGCTTCACTCAATCTGTTTCAATAATAAGTCATTTCATCATTGGCCCGTCTTCAGTCTCCACTGCCTTTGCCTCGTATTTTTTTTTTCATGAAATTTATTCAAAAATTCGCGATTAGCCTGAAAATCGAGACACATTTGCCTCGAAATGCCGAATGTCTACGATATCGCAAAAAGAATCCGTATCATTGTATTCGTTGTTGGGTACATAATTTGTTCTGCAACCTTATAATTGTATCACGTTCTGTTCTTCAGAAACAAAATTTATGCGTTTTATTAGTAATTCTTACAAAATGATTAGGTACATGTTTTTCCCTTTACGTATATGTTCATTCATACAATGTCGAAAGTTCGAAGGATGAAGTACTTGAGGGATAATACACGATCGCGCTTCAACAATGCGGGTTTCTACCGTATAGTTACTGCGTTTTCAGTTGGTACCTAGGTACGGTTATTTAATTTACGTACCGTGATAATTGTACCGATTTTCGCGTATAGTTTCCTTTCGGGTCATATATTCAAGTAACCTTTTATTTAAGGTCGATTGTTCATTATTTATTAGCTTACCTAATTATTAACCTTATTATATAGGTAATGATACTTTCTGACTGCCACTTTCTATTCTATTGCGTACAAGTACCCTATTCTGTAATGGTTAATGAGAAGTTGAAGGTGCGGACAACAACGCGTAAGAAAATAAACAGTATTCTAATCATTAGATAACTTATATAGATAGGCATTCCTGAGACCAACAAAAACGTAGCGAAGCGATAATTTTCGTATCTTTTGATTTTTTTTTACTTTCACTGCCATTTCGCGGCGTATCGACACTTTTAAACGAGCTAGTTCGTGTAAAATTTGAAATTTTATTCTATACAACTACACCACTTCAATATTATCTTTCATGTGTATCTACGTATTATATGTAGCCATTCCTATCGCTGCCGGTATTTGCAAGTTGTGATATTTTTTTTCAAATTTCATTTTCCAACGCGAAGAAATAGGCGAGAAAAGCATTCGTACGTTCGTTTTTCTTCGCCAATTTTCATGATTCACAATATGCAACAAAAATTTAACTGCCGTTATCAATAACGATGATATCCTATCGTCATCTCTTGCCTACTGCCCAATTAAGTAAGCGACCGTTTATAACCGCGGAAGGCTTTAGTACGTTGGTGCGGTGTTTTTAGTTAGTATTTAAATACATTTGTATGTATTTCAAGACGATTATGGTACCGTACCTGTGGGCTGTGCCTTATTGATTAAACTGATTTTGTACAATCACTTGGAAAGGACTGTTCTTTCAATTTATAATTTATCTTTTATTCACTCCAAAAGTCCTTTAAGACATTCAGTACAACAAGTAAAAGTAGTCTATAATCATACGTTCCAACGATTGTAACATATGTATACCTTGTACACTTACACCCTAGTAAACGTTGCTAAATTTCAACATTCTTAATTAAATTTAACCACCTTCCAACAAACATGACTTAGGTACTATGAATAACTTGATACTTATGTAACTGTGTGATCGAGTACATATGTATTACATGAAATGACTACCCGTTTATACGAAATAAACACGGCAATGGTGTTGTACAATACGAAGAAGTCGAATGGCTTACGTGTACATACATATCAGTCAGCACTCAACGTCGCGCTTTTACTTCTTTGCTATCAGTTTTTTGATATTCTCCAAAGTTGAAGATGTTTACTCCGTTGGTAACACTTGAAATACTGCGGGAAATCGATTTTCATTCGTTTAACTTGCCAATCTAATTTAAATATTCTCTGTTTCGCGCGAATTCGTTCGAAGAAATATTCGTAATGCGTGGCCTCAGTACGTAAATTCAGAGCGCTGAAAATATACCTGAAAAGTTGATAAAAACATACTGTAAGCAATGCCCGCTAAGTTATAGTCATGATGTGAGAATATAGTGATTTTGTTATGTCTCAAGCGTTTCATTACTCAACCACGTAGGTATTTAAATGGAAAAGCACAGTGCTACCTTTTTTCCACAACCAAGTAAATATAGACTTTAGGGTTAGCATCTGTAATTTTGACCAGCTGCTCGATAAATGCGTCAGTTAGTCGATTGTCATAAATCACTGAAAGTAGAAAATAATGATTATAATGGGATTAATTACAGAAACAACAATTTTCTAGTCATTAACCGAACGACCGAGTATGAAAAAATCTGAATAATTGAAAAACCAGCTGCAGTATTACCTTCAGAGACGAGAATAATGTCTGAGGAGGAAATGATCCGACATACGTCTATTGCCGACGACCAATCATCGTAAAAGTCGAAAGGTTTTATCGATACCGAAGCGTTGATTAAATGTTGATTATGTTTTATATTTCTGCTGATGGTCTGTAAAATGTTCACATCATCAATATCTGAAAACAACGCATAATTGGTATTGTACCTTGTGCAAGTAAGCAAGAAGAATAATCGCAGGCAATGAGCATTTTGCACTTTTTTCTTGTCGCAAGTCGCGTACGTTCGTTATTCGCCGTTTTAAATTGGACAATAGGTACCGGACAATAGTAATAGTGCAGTACATACTACATAAGAGACACGTACCTGTACAAGTTACGTGAGAACAATACATGCCTGCTACGACACCAACTAAACCGGTACCCGAAGCTAATTCCAATACATTTTTGTTATGCAGAATAGAATTGCCGCAATGAATAACGAATTCGGATAAGAGCAGGGCTCCATTCCAAATTTGAAGGCCAACAAACTCCAAGTCAGTGTACCTGCTATGTTCTACATCAGAAAACATAATGTTCGGGATTACTTCATCAGCAGTAACGATTTTTATGTGCCGCAAATCATCTTTCTGGCTCACCTAACTTCACAACGCATTCGTGAAGCGACGACTTCGAGTGCGAAGTGTTGCTTTCATTCCCAGATTTCAAACATTCTGGTGTCGGCAAAAATCGAAGAAACTTGAAACATGTAACGGCATCTACGAAATTGTCATCAACAATAAAAATTGAAGCACGGCAGTAGTTCATAATTTATCGGTAACTCTCCTCGCCACGGTGATCTGGATGTCAATTATCGAATAAGCATAGGTACATACTTGTGCAGTTGATCGCATGGTTCGAAGTCGACAAATCTTGTTCCTGTAGCATAACTACATATCAAAATTACTCAACCCAAGTCCACGTCTTTCAAGTTGTAATTTGGGTAATTCCAAGAAGCAATCGCGTCAGTCGGTGATCTTCTGATCTAAGGAAATAATAATTTCAATGGAATTTGCTTTTGGTTTATTTAGTTACAAACGCTACAACCTGCAAAGTTATTTAATGATAAGATTTTTGCCAGCAAAACTTGGATTACCTGAAATCGATCTCAAGAGTTTTTCTTTGGAGGATGGAGGCTCGTTAAAGCTAAAGCCATCCAAAAGTTTCATGATATTATATAGAAGCGGTTTTCGAATTCCGAGCTTATTCCGAGTTTCGATGTCAGTTGTGTGGCTGTTTGGTCATAATTTATAAGAAAAATTACCAAATAAGACTCAGAAAACATCGGAAATTAAACTGAAAACCCGAATCAGAACAAAAATCAATCAACCGGTTTTGTGCTGTGTAAGTTTCATGCCAGTGGACGCTGTGGAAGGTATTGACTGTTGTTGGTTAGTTGTTGGAAGTGGATCACAAGTTTCGGTTTCAAACTTTCAAGTTTCACGAAGTTTCGACTTTCGCGCATTCGCGTCACTACCTTACTCTCCGCTTCCAAGTTCCAACAGGCAACATCAAGCGGAAAACGGAACGAACGGAACCGCAAAACGTTTACCGAAACCCAAAACCGAACAGCAGCTAGGCTGTAGCAACGTAGTATTTAAAAATTGAAAAAATTGTGCCAACACTGCGAAGTGCTATTTTGATTTGACGTTGATTACTTGATAATTGATTTTGGTTGAGTTTACCGAAATAGGTACCGAGTACCGAAGATTTTTCCAGTGTTCGAGATCTAAAATACGAATACGTGTAAAGTGTAAAGTGAGTTTGACATGAATTTTAAGGGATTTTGCTATTAGTGTTGTTATACATACCTACATTGCACTTTGCAGCATTGATTAGATAATGAGCGCTACTACAAATAACTTCATTTGCTTGCATATGGTAAAACCAGTAGTGTTGATGATTGCGTATTTTTGTCAGTTTTCTGTGTCAAGTTTTACTGCGGTGTTCATATGAATATTCATCTCAGTAACACTATGGATCCGAATGAATCAGTTATGAACGAAATGCAGCATAAGTACTGGGTTACAAAGCAAACGGTTTTCCGTAAATTGGGTAGGAAAGAAGACGAATGTATTGTTGCTTCGGATTCAGAATTAGATGCGAAACTAGAATTATTCAATTCCATCCAAAAAACTACCGGATGCTTGTTGAAAGTTATCAGTCGTTATCAGACCAATTTGAGCAGTAAGTTGACCATAACCACAAAACCTGTTCATTGAGCCTAACTAAATTTGTATTTTTTTCCTTGTTTAGCGTTGGCGGTAGAAGAAAATGAAATGGGAAGTTTCATGAAAGAGTACGGTAAAATTGACTGTACTAGGGCTGGTAAGATGATGGTTGCTGTAGGTACATCGCTATCATACACTGGACAACAACGTTTTATTATGCAAACTCCGCTGGATCGTTTATATCAAGTGAGGAATATATAACATTTACGTATTACTTATACAGATGTTTATGTTTTTTCGTAATTTTTTCTATTCATGTTACTACTATTACTTCTTTTTATGTTAGAAACTAGAAACTTTTCATAGGAGAGCCATAGCTGATACGCTTCAAACTGTTCAAAAGATGGAAAAAACCAGAACCGAATATCGAGCTGTTTTAAACTGGATGAAAGATATATCACAAGAATTAGACCCTGATACTTGTAAACAAATGGAAAGATTTAAGAAAGTAATTATTCTTCGCCTTCGTTCTTTAATTTTATTATTTTTGTTTGCATCTTTCGATCTTGGTTGGAATTATCCGTTACTTATTATAGGCTGATTTCAGGTGCAGGAGCACGTTAAAATTAGTAAAGCTCGATTTGATCGTTTAAAAGCAGTATGTGTTACAAAAATAGACGTTCTTGCTGCTTCAAGAAGTAACATGTTTTCCAATCTTTTATTACTGTACGAGAGATCGCTTCGCGAATTTACCGAAAAGTGCGCGAATACTTTCACAGTGATCGCCAACAGTTTTAAAGGTAGTTTATGTTATTAAATTATTTGCCAGCATGAAAGCGAGGCTATCAAATTAGTCTTGTTCATTTGTCTGTTATTTAGGTTATCAGCATTATGATTTTTGTGTTGTCAAAGAGCTATCTGATTTAAAACCAGACTCCTCTATTATTGCTCGTCAAGATCATGAAATTAACGACGAAACGTTAGTAATCATTTTGAAACATTGAAGTGTTGATAATATGTGTAGGTAAAAATGTAGTCTTCGTGATAATTTTTCCACTGTATTTTTCTTTTTTAGTCTACTAGAATTGGAAGAATCAACAACTAACATACATAAACCAAAATTACCAATACTAAAAGATTTTGATGTTGATAATTTACTATCGGTGGAAAATCAGAGTTCTGATGATTTGTTGTCTGGTATATTCTCCCAATCTTCACTACTATCGCCATCATCCATATCGGGTTCATCGAATACCAGTGCAAATAATTTTTTTTTACCTTCTCAATTGTTATCCCTTCAAACTAAAAACGCATCGGTACCCCAAAATGCTGAAAGTGAGTGTCAAGAATTTCATTATCGCTAACTTACATGTAATTTGGTTTTTCTAAGGTATCTGTTATCTGTGCGCCTTTTCAGATAATGGCGCTTCCTTACCAAAAAAGTTCTCTGACTCGGGTTCAGTAAATAAACAGGTGAGTACATAATATGCTAATTTGTCAGGGTTTCGCCTGTTTCGCGAATCACTGTATTTTTCCTTAATTATTCAAATTTGGTTGGCAATAATGTTAACTGTGGTATGTCGTATTATTCGTACTTCTGCTATACCACTTCAACAAAATCACATTAAAATCGAAATATATCTACGTATTTATACGAAGTAAAGTTTAAAGATTTGCTGAAAATGCGTGATTTAGGAAGAAATTCAGGAGGTGAGAAATCGAATCATTGGAATCTAATAGCCGAGGAAAAATTTGACTTATCATTATTACAATTAGAAATATTTTTATTTATACGAGTATGTGCCTATTATTGTAAATTATTATATTGGTTTCTAATAACTTGATTTCAGACAAAACTAAATTCGTGGTTTGATGTATTTGCCGAATTGGATCCATTATCAAATCCTGATGCCATTAGTAAATCTTCTGCTGATCAACATAAGAACTGCTAATGCCGTACTCGAACATCAAATTTTAATGCGTGTATCACATCAGTATTTACATGTCTAATTGTATTTTAAACAGCGTTCTGTTTTATTGCATCGAAATACGTCGAAATAAAAATACTAGGTTGAAAAATGAAGAAGTCGTCGGCTAAAGAAATCGACACAATCGCCAACTTTTTTCCGTTCATTAATGCTTTTACTGATGAATCTGTCGTTCACGTTGCGTACATTTTGAGATTATGGGGAAACTTGAATACAAAATATATCGACTGCTTAGACCGAACACGTCATAACCCACAAAATGGCAAACGTTTTGTTTTAGTGATTCAGGTAGCTTAGGACCCTTTCAGCTACCTAAATTACTAAAAAAAAATTGTTGGAAATTTTGTGAGTTACGACATGTTTGATCTAAGCAGTTATGAAAAAGATTCTTTTCATTTTGGAAGCATTGAAAAAATTAAATTTTTTGATTAATTACAACTTCCGATATTAATTATCAGTTTTACTTGTGTTCGTATTTTTCTTCTTTTTTTTAATTTGAAAGAAAAAGGAGGCACCATAGTAATCAATCGAAAGGAAATTCACCATCATGTAAATGGAAAAGTATAAAATCACCATATGAGACAACGTTGGACGGGAAGAATTCATTTTTCACAGCTAGGGATGCATAACTGAATATGCTCGCTAGCATTTACTGAATTTTTGTTACTTTCTTAATGTACAAGATTTAATGTAATATTGCTTTTAAATTATTTATTTGTACCTATTGGATTTCTGTCAGTTATACGTTAGAATAAGTCCGCGAATTTGGGCATATGAGGTTCTGAGATCCACTCCAACAGCATTCATTTTAAAATCGAAAAAATGTAACTTCATGTACATGCTGTAATTATAATAATTTCCAGATATTTTTGACGAAATATCATAAAAATTTTCTCGTCATGTGCCCAATGTATATACTGTACGTTGTGCACGTAAGCAGCACTCGATTTTTTACTCATATTCGAATTAACGTATCACTTCGATATCAAGTTACACTGTTGCAACTTCTTACTATATGTATGTAATCGTTTGAATGTGATGTGATGTTAGCGATAGTCCACATTCATTTTCTTTGTTTTGTTTTTTTGCATAATATGTAAACGTGAACTATTCGTTGTACATGGTGTTTGAAAATGTAGACTAGCATTGAAATCCCTTTTATTGCGGTTTTTTTTCACTATTATAAGCGCATAGATGGGAAAAAATTGAAACATTGAATATTTCCTACAGTAAATCCATTATCAATAAAAGAAAAATATCCGTGTATATAATACCCTGCACAATGAGTGCAGCGAGTCTAATTGATTTTATATATATTTTAGGTAAGTATAGATTAGATATTATGTATCTTGTCCGCTAATATAATCACTAGCTTTCCAATTATTGTGTGCTTAACCACAAATACCTTTCTAAAATCTAACTGAAAATCAATCCGATTCGATGTAACTGATGTAGTCATACCTACTACATACGAGATCTTTTATGAAGAATATGGGGTCGGGGATGGATCAGGGTGGCGAATATCCCTGCACTTTACGTGAACCATAGCACACGATCAAAAAATGCTCCGATCCAACTGAAATTTGAACTGAAGATGGATAAAAGGAAAAACTACAGATAATAAGCAAGATTACTATTTTTTTGGTACCTCAACCTACGTGTATTCCCTGTAGAATTTTGTTTTCATTGAACAATTTTCGAAAGTAAACTGCAACATCATTTATATTTCCCCCCTTGAAATGTTCGACTTCGTTAACTCGTCAAATCAAAATCGATTCCCTCAACCATCTGACATCTGATTTTTTTGTTTTACTGATGCTGTTGTATAGGGAAATTAGGATGTTCTTTCTTCGCCACTGCCTAAAACGTTTCTTTGAAAAATTTCGTGTTAGTTTTTTCCTCTATACATACTAAGTATTTCATTTTGGTTTTAACCACTCTTTTTGAGATTATTTTCTTGATTAAGAGCTCCAAACGTAAACATCTAACTGCGGGTATGAGAAGTTAAAGTAGATTCGGAATATTTGGACATTTTCGGAAAACTGGGTACCTATATAACTTTACGATTATAATTTACAACCATAAACTATCCATAAACCGTGAAGAAAAGCGCAGATTTTAGACAACTATAGTAACTTGGAATTTTCTCTATCATCGTTTATTAAGATGCTGATACGATCTGATTGTTGAATCAAAATTTTTCGAAATGCATTTAAAATGCATAAAAAACAAAATTATAGACTTTGTCAAACCAATGGTAGATCTAATATAGTACTAGGTAATCGACGTTGTGAGAAATATATATGTACATAATTATGTATAGCCGAAATGTATGAAATACTCAGCATTATAGTCTGTTGCAGTTGAGAAGATATAAACAAATAGCAATTTGGGCCAATCACATTTCTTTATTTTGAGAATAAACCAATCATGTTAAAGAATTTCTAGGTTTGTTTATATCTTCTCAACTGCAACAGACTATAGTACTTATATTTTATTCTATTTTTTTGCTTCAAAAGTTGTTGGTGAGTATAGTCTGTCCAAGTTAAGAAACGCGATATTTGAAAAGAAAAATAATGTTTTTTTTGCTAATTTGATAAGAATTTAGTTTGTTTTCAATTTTTTCATTTTTTCTTGACGAAGACGAACAGCTATAATTTGCTAACTCGATAAAGATTTAATGAAGAAAAACAAAGAAAAACTTAAAAAGGACAAAGGTGGTTACTTTTCTGTCAAATATTGCGTTTCTTAAAGTGGACGGACTATAAATCATTTGAAATTCATTGATTGTTTATTTTCATTTTAAATGAAAATTTTTCATTCGGTTCCCAAAAAAATACGGTTTCTGTAATGTTTTCGTTTCCTATTCTCTTTCTCTCTTTCTAGGATATTTTTCGGCGGTCAACGGTACGAAATACGAATCGATAACTGATAAGCAATAACCGGAATTTCAGATATCAATTTTTGATTTATGAAAAAATGAGTTTTCAATCTCAAATTCTCTAATGATGAATTGAATTCGAGACTATTTCATAAGATTAGAGTTTGGTAATTGGTATTGTTATTTTTTATGTCAAACCTCAAACATGTCAACCGAAATTAAAGCAATTCAAAAAGATGTTGTCCATAGAATATGTTCGGGTCAGGTTAGATGAAAAACTCTTTGTGTAGATAAGTTGAGAGAATGATTTTTATCCTGATTTGTTTTGTTTCAGGTTGTTTTGAATTTAGCTACAGCCATCAAAGAATTAGTTGAAAATAGTTTGGATGCAGGTGCTACAACAATCGACGTTCGTTTGAAGGAATTTGGCAGCGAATTAATAGAGGTTATCGACAATGGGACTGGAATTCACCCCAATAACTTTCAAGCTCTCGGTAAATTTAATGTCAACTTCGCGAGTGTTTTGATGTACCCATTATCGTATAACTGAGGATTCATCTTCAGCAATGTGTAATACTGCTGTCTTGCATATCTATATGTACATTCGTGAATTTTCACTTCTTTGTAGGGCTAAAGCATCACACATCGAAACTTGTTGATTTCTCCGATCTCGTTGATGTGGAAACATTTGGCTTCAGAGGAGAAGCCTTGAGTTCTTTATGTGCTGTCAGCGAAATGACTGTCATCACAAGACACGAAAGCGAAAAACATGGTTTTGAATTGGGATTTGATTATTTAGGAATATTGCGAAGTAGAGAACCTTACGCGAGACAAGTGAGTGTCGTTATACTTTCTCGAATTTGTCCCAATTGCAAAAATTTAATCGATAACTACGACATGAATTTACAGGTCGGTACAACGGTTTCTCTAGCCAATTTGTTTTCTTCGTTACCAGTACGCCAGAAAGAGTTTCATCGTAATCTAAAAAAAGAATTCAACAAAGCTGTTCAATTATTGTCTGCGTATTGCCTGATAGCCATCAACGTCAAGTAATTTTTCGAATCGTAAATAAATTGTCAAACAACTACGAATTTTAAGTAGAGTATCGATGTTGCGTCGGCGTCGTTGATTTATCATTGATCGATCGTTTGTCTAGGATTACATGCGTAAATCGAACGAAAAAAAGCGGTAAAATGACTTTTTTATCCACGCAGGGAAATAGGACGATTCGAGATAATATTTCTTGCGTATTTGGATCAAAACAAGTGAGTTGGAAATTTTACATTCGTAGTTGGTAATTCGCTGTCTCGAGTAGACAAATCTTATTACGTAGATACTAATGAGCGCGCCGAATGGCAGTTGTCTACCTTACTCGAAATAGTTAATACAACTCCGAACGAGGAAATGCTATCTGAATTTGACGTCAAGGGCGACGTCTCCGACTCGTTCGTTCTACAGGGGTATATTTCGAGCTGCGAACACGGCGTCGGCAGAAGTAGCACCGATCGACAGTTTTATTTCATAAACGGTCGTCCTTGCGAACCGTCCAAAGTAAGAATATCAAATTGTACGATTTACCATTCGTGTTTTACATGTAACGTGTGATCGTTTTTAACAGATAATGAAATTAGTCAACGAAATATACCACCAGTACAACCAACATCAATTTCCATTCGTACTCGCGAATATATTGATTTCCAAGCAGATGGTAGACGTGAACGTAACACCCGATAAACGATTACTTTTTCTTCAAAAAGAGAATCTTCTTTGCGCCTGCGTTAAAGTAATGACGATGATGTCTCTTTTTCGGCTTTGCCCGAGTATCTGCATAATTTCGCAATTTACAGAGCACCTTGATCCGCTTATTTGATAATATTCCGTCTACGTATAAAGTCAACAATCCGTTACGCGGTCTACCATCGAGTAATCTCGCATCGCACCATCCCCCGAAACCCACCCTTTTCACTTTGGATAAGTGGAGACACACGAAAGGCCAAGTGACCGGCACGAACGGACAAAAACGTTGTAGCGACGACTTGGAACGTCCAACTGCGAGTAAACGTAAGCTAAAACAATTTTTTTGTACGGTGTACGTAGACGTACTCGTATGAGGATACTAGCAGCCATACCGCACACGTATGTACGATAAGCTTAGATTCAAAATATTTCTGCCAACCTTGCGTTGTTTTAGTTTTAATAGTCGCCTATTAATCGTCCTATTAAGTTGCAAATGCTGTGCTGTATGCTTACTCATTTATGGTCTTAGAAATGAAATTGAATTTTGGTGACAAGCGGCACGATAACTCTTCTTCCTCCTCCTCCTCCTGCTCGAGTGATGGCGACAGCCAGTCTTTTGAAACTGACGCGTACGCTTCAAAAACAGCTATCATTCTCGAAACGACGACAGACGCTGCTGTCGCAACGGCAGTAGAAGAATCTTTACCATCTGCGGACAATGTCACCAATACCGAACCACTTGTTTCGAATATGGCGCCGGATTCCATCAGTGTTGAAATACTCGACAGCGACCTTCCGACGAAAGAAAATTCGCTATCGCCGCATGTTTCCAGCGATTTCGTAAACGACACACAATTGAAAGCGACGGACGTGGCTATCGGGCGTGAAACCGCGCCAGCTGAGAAACAGGTTGAAAGTAGCGATCGAGAAGAAGTCGCCGGACAACAAGACGCGCGCGCAAGCGTTTCTTTGTGCGTTTCTCTGCGCGATATTCGCCGTATTTTGGATAGGAATAGAAAGATTCGCGAGCGAGATGGTGCAATATCGAATAAGTTTTACGCGGATATCGACCCCAGTAAAAATCACATCGCCGAAGAGGAATTGAGTAGAGCGATTTCCAAAGACATGTTTTTAAAGGTTAGTATTGGTATGTTCTCGTACCTCTGCGTGGGTCGAGCTATGTCTTCCGCTCGCTCCATATTGGCGCTCGTATCTACTGCACGTCTACGTACAAATATTTGATTCGAATGCTGGATTAAAAAAAATTAACGCTTCGTTGCGCGGTTGTTTACTGTCTATTAGATGAAAATTGTCGGCCAATTTAACATGGGCTTCATCATCGCCAAACTGGAAAACGATTTGTTTATTATCGATCAGCACGCCACCGATGAGAAATACAATTTTGAAACGCTCCAACGTACCACGTCGTTGAACTGTCAAAAACTCGTAATGTAAGCGAACGCCGTCCGTTTTGTTATCGAACTATCGTTAATCGATATCCGAAAACGCTCTTACGTTTTTCGAGTGTGCGAGATAGGTAATTATTGTGATTTTGCGTGTATTCTATGGTTGCGCAGTCCTCAAGATTTAGAATTGACCGTGACCAACGAATGTCTGCTAATCGACAACATCGAAATATTCAGGCGAAACGGATTTGAATTTCTTGTCGATTCGACGGGTAAATTATACACCTACTTTATGGCTGCGCCTCCGCCTACAGTACGTAGTCTACTGAGACCCTTTCCTTTTCTTCCACAGCTGAAGCCACAAAAAGAGTGAAATTAACGTCGATACCTACCAGTCGAAACTGGCAGTTCGGAAAAGAAGATATCGATGAAATGTTATTCATGCTACAAGTGCGTACTGCGTACCTACTACCTACCTTCATACGCGCAATATTAGGCCAATGGTGCTACGCTTATTCGCGTAAAATTACCTAATTTCATTTTATTCGCTTACAGGACGCTCCTAATACTATGTGCAGGCCGTCCAGAATCAGAGCTATGTTTGCGTCGCGCGCTTGTCGCAAGTCCGTCATGATAGGAATGCCATTGAACGTAGCGGATATGAAACGATTAATCAATCACATGAGCGAAATCGAACATCCTTGGGTAAGCCGACTCTTATCATTTCTATTACGCGGCGTAGCACGGCGTTGGCGTTAAGCTCTACGCCGCTGTACGAGTGTTCGTTTTTTGTAAATAAATACGTATCGTGATTTTTGTTCGACTACCTAAAATATTAGACTACGTTTCTACAAGTACCTATTTGTACGTTTATTTCCAGAATTGCCCGCACGGAAGACCTACGATGAGACATCTCATTAATTTATCAATGCTCGACTGAAAAACGCCTTTTCCCAATCGGTTTTCATTCAAACCTTGAACCTTACGTTCGACTTCGAGTTTCTACTTATCCATTACACAATCGGTAGCTCGATGTAATCGGCAAGGAGCGTACACAATACGAGATCATTACGCAATAGGTAATACGAGTACGTAAGTTACGTGTATTGCGCGCTTCAACTACATACTACAGAAAAATGTACTGTATCTGTAATTTACAGTATGATTGTTATTTCATAAGTAACCGCTACAGTTACTTATACGTTTTTATTTTCATGTTTATTTCTTTTTTAAATCGATTCAATGTTACGTAGTACACAACACACGTACGGATGTTGTATATCTTGTTAATCTACGAATATTGACATACATTTTTTTAATTTTTGTAAATTTGCGAATCGTTTGTATTTTTCTTCATTACTTGCAAAAAAGTTGAGGGTTAGAAGCTGCCTTTTAACCCGTTTTTGACTCTGCGAACTGTAAGACATCTTGTAATCCCGAATCAGTGGACAGAACTGAAATATGAAGATGAAGCTAGCGTGTGAAATATTACAATGGGATAGCGATATTATTCCTACACGTTTCATTTCGGAACTTTTGGTACAAATGCTAGTAGTCCTGAAGCCACACCTGATGAAAAATGGCCAATCTGGGACCGGTCCCCAAAGTTAGTATACATAACCCCTTCCTCAAAAACACCAGTCTGCCGATCCGCCGTTGCTGCTTTCAAGTACAATGAAAGCTCAAAGTTCACTATTTTTTTGAACTTTCAGATGAAAAGGTTGAAAGGTGAAATTGGTGCCTACTTCTAGGATTTTTCTCGCTGAATCCGAATGTGGCAGTCTGCCAACCCCTAGGTGCTGCCAAAGGGTTGCCAGAATGGGTCAAAGGGGGTGAAAATTTCGAAAAATCGTACAAAATCAGGTATATTCGAATATACTGCACTTCTTGCATTATTTTCCAGATTTTTTACGATTTTTCGCAATCCCCCCCCCCCTCTTGACCCAGTCTGCCACTCCCTTTGACAGCACCTGAGGGTTGGCACACTGTCACATTCGGATTCAGTGTGAAAAATCCTATGACAGCTAATATCAATTTCACCTTTCAACCATTTCAGCGATTTTCCACCCTTTGACCAACTCTGCCACCCCTATAGGGGCACCTGAGATTTGGCAGACCATCATATCCGGACTCGGTATGAAAAATTACGTGAGAAAAAATCATTTTCAATGATCAACTCTTTTTTAAGTCTGTACTTATACTTGATTTTGTCCAATTTTTCGCGATTTTTGCCCTCTTTGACCCAGTCTGCCACCCCTTTGCCAACACTTAGGGGTTGCCAGACCATCATATTCCGACTCAGTATGAAAAATTACGTGAGAAACCCCCATTATCAATGATCAAGCTTTTTTTCAAGTTCGTTATAAGGCGAATATACCTGATTTTGTACAATTTTTCTCGGTTTTCACCCCCTTTGACCCAGTCTGCGAACCCTCTGGTAGCACCTAGGCGTTGGCAGACTGCTATATTCAGATTCAACGTGAAAAATCCTATAATTAGACACCAATTTCACCTTTCAACCTTTCCATCTGAAAGTTCACAAAAATTTGTGAACTTCGAGCTTTCCCTGTGCTTGAAAGCAGCATCGACGAATCGGCGGACTGGTGTTTATATTTGGGACCGGTCTCAGATTTCAACCCTCTCGGCCATTTTTCACCAGGTTTGACTCCTGCACTATAATAGGTAGGTAATGAAAATAAATGGGCGGTGAAAATTTTTTTGAACGAAAAGATGAGCATTGGTGCATGGAAACATGTGTAGCTATGCCCGATTATTCGGAATTAATGAGAAAAATCAAACGTATCATCTACCCACGTTTTCGTTTTTCTGAAACAAATTTTCAAATAAAAAATCATAAAGTAAATAAACAGACAGTTATCGATTTAATGGTAAATATCGCAGTAGACTTATAACTTAGGTACACGTGTAACAAATGAAACAAAATACGGTATCTAGTAAGTAAAACAAGTTGATAGGTAATTATAGAATTATTCCGAAGGAAATTCTATCAAGATCAGCTTAAATGTAGCTAGCGTAAGTACTCGTGCGACTGCACGTAAAATGGAAAAGTCGCAAGCTTGAGAAAATATAGGCTAAACGCGGTGCGGAATAATACGCGGTTGTAGGGGTAGGCCTGGTAATCGACAATGGCGCTATCAGAAATTACTCTTTTGAAGGTACGGTACGCTTCCCTGATTGTAATCAGCACTTATCTTTTTTCAAAAGTTGATATTTCATTCGAGCTAATTCTTGAGCGTTTTGCTGAACAAGTAATTCTAGTTCGTGTACACGTTTCAGTATGTGATCACACATTTCGTGGCAAGAAGTTGGCTTTTCATCCGCAACTGATAGTTCTTTTATTTGGGCACTCAACTGAGTCTGGTGTTGCAATAGAAGCGTCATCTGCACAGAAGAATCGCGAGTAAAAAAACAAGTCATCGCGAAAATAGTACCGCATTTCTATTTCGACTTACTTGTTTAACTATGACGGCAAGTTTCGAAGCATCTGAACTAGCGTCTAATAAATCGGCGACTTTTTGAACTTCGGCGCCGAGACAATTCTTCAGCTCCAAATGAATTTCGTCTTCGGTCATTTGATTAAGGTACGTTTTCAACGCTTCGCGAATAATTTCCGCTTGGATAGCGCATCTCTGAAAACAAGACGCACGATCGTGAAAATTACATGGTTTCGTTAGTCAATTTGATACGAATGCAACTTTTTGACGGATGTTTACTTGTTCTGATGAAATAGCGGAAAACTGATCCTTTGTAATCATTTTGATCGGTCGTCCCAAGCTCTTTACATACGCACAAACAAAACAAACATAAATTAAGGCGTGGGAATATAAAGTGGTCGGCGTTGTCGTCGGCTAAACTATCCGTATCGAAAATACGTAAGTAGGTAGGTACTAGCCTTACTAGATATATTTTGTAATACGCTACGGTATGTAAATTTACTTAACGTAGCTAATAAACTTTGATTAAGTTAGCGTTGTTTTAGAAAGCGAGTACCTAACTTAGTAACGAATAAGGGAGTTTGAATAATCACTAATCAGCAGACTGCGAAAAATTAAGCAGCTAAGGTAGGTAGGTAATTAGGTATAGGTATTAGGTACGAGTACAATACGATAGAAAATTAAATTAATAAAAAACGATAAACGGATATTTACATGCAATACAGATTGTAAAAGAATTAATTCTTCGTATTGCCGATGAATATGCTGAAAAATTAAACAAAATACCGGCGTAAAAACATAGGTACGAATCATCATTGGTATTAACGTAGATTATACGTAAACGTATCGCAGCGTTTACACAATATTATTCTTGTAGAAAGTCTACCTTATTCGTTAGCGATCGATGCGAATACGAAGCAAATTCGCTCTCTGTAGCCGAGTCCGCGTAGTGGTACGCCTTTTCCGGACATCGATAATCTTCTGTAGAGCTGTTTTCATTCGCAATGGCCGATTCGTCGTCTGAATTTTCTTTACAACTTTCCTCAAACGAGCTACACCGGGTTAATACGTTTTTTAATTTTTTCAACGAACCTCGACTCGCGTTGCCGTCGGTTAAAGGAATGCCCGAGTGAAAGAGTTCCTCCCGCAGTGACATCGCTTCGGAGGAAGACGTATGCTGGCGAGTATGGCTCGTTGTCTTACAATAGTCGGTATCTGGCAGTGGCAGCAGATTGTACGTTTCGTGTTCGCGGTGAGAATTTTGTTCTTCGGTGGTACCGCTGGGTTCGTCTACGTCGACGTGTTCGACACGTTTTAAGATAGAAATTTTGATCGTATCGTCGTTGGTTTCTTCGTTTCCACCTGTTGCAGATGGCGGATGATCGGGCCGACTCGAAAACGACGACACACTGTCGCCGTTATTTCGACACGAAAGCTCGTTTTTCATAATAATACTTTGAACGGACAAATCGGTACTGCTATCGGTGAGCCGACGGCCCAAGTTGCAACCAGAGTCGAGTACGCGATCGCCTTCTTCTTCCGGTATCACGAGGTCTGTTTTCAAATCAAATTCGTTCGAGGCGACTCTCGAATTGGCTCTGTAACAGTAACGGGCCACCGTCAGTTCATCTTCATTACAATAACGATACATAATACGAGTACATACCTACCTATTTACCTAATACATATACTTAGTTACCTACTTACTCGTACTCACACCTATGTAACACCGCGGATGCGAAATAACGCGACGCGATATCAAAATGTACACACCGCTATCATTTTGAGGAGGGGTCAAAATCATCAAATTTTTTTTGCACTTTTTGCCAATACTTTTCCCATGTTTTTTCACCAATAATTTTAAAGGAATATGTGATCATTTTTGCACAATTGTTCATTTTGCCATTTATATTTCATTTTATACCTACGAATGTAGGCAAGTAAAAGTATTTTGGCATAATTCGCATTTTTACAACTTCTTTCTTTACTATAGATATTTTTCTATTAGACATATTTTAGTAATTTCCTTCATTTTTATTCAATTATCTAAATGGTGAGCAAACATGGACCTTCCATTTATTTCTTCCGCATTTTTGTCAGCATCCCTATTTCTTAGTTAACGTAAATAAATCGGGCGTGAAAATCAAAATCAGAGGTTAAAATTTAAACGTGAAATGAAATTAAAATAATTCTTCAGATGTGTTCGACTTGGATTACGCTAAATTTTCGCGTTTCTGATAAGTAGGTACTAGGTACCCAAGAACAAACATGATTACAGCTTACGCGTGGCTGTGGCATCCCTTCAACTTTTAATACGAGTAAGTAGGTCTACGTAAGGTAGGTTTTCGCATTTTCGCGTACCTGTAGGCGAACAACTACGAGTATGAAGAACAGAAAAAAAGACTCACTGCTTTACGGTATCTAGGTTCGAAGCTTCTATTAAATCGCCGTCGCGTCCGAAAGTAAAGGATTTTTGACCAATTATCAAACGTCTCGCTATTTCTGGTGACTTGCTACCCTGGCTATCCAACCATCGTCGATTATCGGGACTTAAAACGCTGGAAGGGGTGCATCTGTGACGCGGATACAGCGAAAATTACGATACGCAATTGAAACGCTTTTCTGCTACCTACGAATATCTCTAATCTCCGCGAAAATACGCGACACGTTAAACGAGCTTACCGTACTTACCTAATTTTAGTGAGTACGTTACGAGCTACTTTTGAAAATTTATTACCGCCGGTGTTCTCAGGATTTTTTTCCAAAGAACAATGCTTTCTGAAATCTAGCTGGTACGAAGTCATAGAAGTCGTCTCCTTTTCGTGTTCTCTCAGTTTCTCCAATATTTTGGCAACTATCACTGACGGGTTGGAATGCGACGGACCTGAACAGAAATTCATATCGACTGCTTAGATCGAACATGTTGTAACCCACAAAATTTCAATTTTTTTTTTTTTTGCAATTTGAGTAGTTGAAGGGGTCTACCATCGCCTTGTAAAAAAATTTGCACTAAAATATCAAAATTAAAAGAGTAATTAAACATAATTAAAATTTTAGAAATATGTCATACACCACATTATTTGGAAAGCAAAGCAATGCCAATGAAATATGTTGTAAGCCACTGCGTAAATACCGCGTAATTATTATAACGCATCCTCACAATAAAGTAAGGTGGTTTTCTTCTCTTTGTAACCAATGGTACTTTTTTTGATAGCTCTATCAAATATCAACAAACAGTGTGAATAGAAAAGTTGACGTAGAATAATTGTTTTATAGTAAGTTTTGACTATAATTAAGAATAAGAACGATGTCGACAACCGAAGAATCACCCTTACTCGAATGTGGTAAGTAATTAATTATTCATGTCTCACGAAACTGATTTACTAAACTTATTACAATCTACATAATAATCACTTCAACACTGTTTT
>FIZU01017814.1:0-26090 GCA_900064475.1 Pseudococcus longispinus | reverse complement strand
ACGGAATGGAAACGCTACCAAATTTTTGGAAACGGAAACCAAATCATAACGAAATGAGATGCCCGGAAACAGAAACGGAAACCCTAAAAAAATAACGTTATCACAGCCCTGAAATCCATATAAAATTGCTACGGTTTTGGTTTTATTTTATTTTTTTTTGTCGTGCGAGTGCGAAAGTTACGATTACGAAACAAACGCGAAAAACTGGTGGAAAAAGCAAAAGAACTTGAATTTAAAATTTTGACTAAAAAGTTGGAAATTTGCACATATTGTGATAGAATTTTTTTCAAAATTCAAGTTCATCTGAAAAAAGTAAAAACTGTGTGATGAAAATTTTCAAAAAAGTCAAGTTTGAAAACCATAACCGTAACCGTAACCATAACCAAAACCAAAACCGATGACTTTTGAAAACCATACCCGCAACTACCCGCAACAAATATTATAATGGTTCAACAGCCCCGTAAAAGACTAAGATGATTGATTTTAGAGCTTACGAAGAATCCTTGGGCTCACCCCTTGGAGGCTGGACCCCCCCCCCCCCCCCTTGGGGGGGGGGCCCCCCTTTCCCCCATAGTGATTTTTAAGCTAAAAAATTGTATCATTGGTATTTCAGAGAGTTTTCAACCGATTTTCACCAAACTTGGTAGGTTATGTAGATACAGGTACTCAGGGTGTGATGTTTTAAAAATTTTTTAATTTTTTCCAACCCCTACAATGACCTTGAAATCGACTTTGAAAACTTCAAATTGCCGTCGGGGCACAGTGTTTTAGTGCGTGCACTATGAATTTTTTTTCTCGGTTTTCCAGACAATTTTACACTTTTTAGAATTTTTTTTGATTTTTGCCAGTGAGGGGGTCATACCTAAAAATTTAAAAAAGGAAAAAAACAATTTTTTAAAACGTTTTCCTCTCTTAACTGGGTTCATTTCTGGTCAAAAAAAAGTTCTCTTGTAATATATCATCAATGACACCAGAATACATCATCAACCTGCATTTAGATAAAAATTAATCATTTTTCCCTTTTTTTCAATCTTATTTTAAAATGCTCGAATGACGCCATTTTGGGAACTTACAACGGTTGATTTTGAAAAATTTTGTATGAAATAAGTTGAAAAAATTTGAGTTTCTCGATTTTGCTGAAATGGCAATATTTGATGGATGTTGACTTGAAGCAAGTCCAGACATGATTTTTAGGCCCCTAGCTCATCTCGAAGGAGATTGTAAGTTCCCAAAATGGCGTCATTCGGATATTTTAAAAGAAGATTGAAAAACAGGGAAAAATGAACGAATTTGATCTAAATGCAGGTTGATGGTGTATTTTGGTGTCATTGATGATATATTGCAAGAGAGAATTTTTTCGTCCAGAAATGACTTAGTTAAGGGAGGAAAACGTTTTAAAAAATTGTTTCCGGCGCCTTTTGTTGCCTATTCTCCATTAATGAAGGCAGTCAAATTTTGACTGAAAAAGGTAAACAAAAACTGATGACAAATTTTCGTTTATCAATTGAAAACTCAAATAAGTGGAAAAATTATGAAAAATAATGATTCTCAAGTCTCATTATTGAATTTGAAGCTAGAATTATTTCACCACGTGAAGAAAACATTTACAACAATTTCGAACTCAAAAACATCTAAACCAGTATCACTATCAATTATCTTCGGTTTATCAGCCACATTACAACTTGTTGCATTAATTTCAAGTACTCAAAAAACACTCATGCTCCAATCACTCAAATTATTTCTAAAATGTGTAGATTATTTTCCACAAGGCACTCATCCACCGTCACCGATTTCCGCTGATTGGCTACGTAAGTAAAAAATTTTAAAAATTCTCGATCCCTCGTACGCATATTCTACCAATATAGTAAGTAGGTAGTGTGAATCACGTCGTCGGTGGTAATCAAAGCGTATCGGTTATGTGCTATTGAAAAAACACTCTTTATTTTCGCATTTTAAAGCATTAAGAAAATTCGTCCGAAGGTGTTTCTTGCATTCGAACTCGGAAGAATTGACAAAAAAACGACATGTATTTATCCTTGCTCGTGTTGTGATTGTGCGAAGCATTGCAGCGGAATCTGGAGACAGGCAAATTAGTTTCAGCTATGAAGTGTGTGGTGTTTCGCGTTTATTCTTAGAAATACGTACGGTCATAAATTTCGTATATTTTAATATATTTTCAAAGCACGTTTATTGTCAAAAATAATCGTAAATTTAAAAAACAGCCAAAGGTATGCAATTTTTTCATCACGCATTCAATGCTTCCGAACGGTTTGTGCGATGTACTCACAATGTTTGTTGATTGTTTTTTTAATCATTCAATTGTGCTGTTGTACGTGGATAAAGCTCGGTGCACCAGGTAAATCGAATCGTTTTCTAATATTAAAAAAATATAACACTCGCAGTTCTATTTAAAAAAAATTGAAATTGCGAATATTTTTTTTTAAATACAAAAATAGGTACCTACTTACCAATTGATATGTGCACATAACTCATGTAGAATTTTATTATTAATTGTGAAATTGAATTCATCATTTTTACGATCACATGAAACTAATTGTAATTACCTTCGGTTATCATCAGTATCAACACCATTGTAGGAAATCTTATAATCTGTTTAATTACTCAACGAGGAAAGGTTAATCATAATCGTAAATTATTTTTGAACTATTGACAAGGTTGAGAATGAGAATACACTGAAAATACTTCACGTGTAATATGATTAGGTAGGTACCTTGCACATAGTAGTAATACTTCTTTCCTGTATCGTTGTTCTTACATAAGCTCAGATTTTTTTTTTGAAATAATGAAACAAAATAATCGATTTTACCATTTGTTAACTAGATATATCAAGTAACGCCAAAAAAGAAATAACCTCTGCTTCGAGGTTTCCTGCAGCATATCCCCTTACACCGCCAAAAGAACAAAGTTTATCTGAATCAGGAGAATTTGATGGCAAAACTATCTCCATTACTTTTCCTCAAGAAGCAAGCATTTCAGCAGTACTTTCGTCCGAATCCTCTTCTACAACTACAGATGATGCAGAAGATGACTGCTGTGGTTATTTTGCCAAAGAAGTAAATTATTTATTGAAATATTTTTGTACTTTGATTTTTTAATTAATGAGAGAATTTTTGTAGAAAGAAATGGAAAGGTCGCTGACAGATATTTCGCAACAACAAAATGATTCAAAAATACTGGACCAGATTTACACGTTGATCGATGAAATAGATCATTCTACCCAGAAGATAATAGATGACCTAAGCTTTGCTGTTTTTGTACCAAGTAAGTTCAGGTATAATTTCTGCAGTGAAATAAGAATTTTTTTTAAATTTTCTATTGAAATTCAAACATTATTATCTTGCATTAGTTCAACTTGAGTATTACTGTTGATTTTACAGATAAAACTGAAGAAAGTAACGATGATACAATATGGCAATTTAGAGAACAAAATAGTAACGATGTGAGTATTACAAACTTGGTAAGATATACTCGAGTTATGGTTGTTTTTTTTGAACACCTACCGCTATGAATTCATATACTTAGTCTTATCTCACTCTTTTTAACTTTGAGTTGGTAAATAATCGCCCTTCGAAACTTGTTGTGACGAATAAATATTTAGTTGGTAGATAATATGAAACCCAGCACTAATGTAGGATTGTAGGTACTAGCCTGTACCTACTCCATGATTTCATTTTTGAAATATGAAGAATACCTACTTATAATCAGACACATATTAAACAATTGATAACAATTTACTATGAAATTATTAATTTACTTAATAATTTTATTATTAAAGTTGTACTTGAGATAGCTATAACAATGTACTTCTATTCCAATTACATTTTAATTTATTTATAAAAAAATTAAAATAAATCTCTCCAGAAATATTCTATTGATTACAGTTTTGGTTTCAGGAAATCGATATCAAATTGCACCATGAAATAGTAAACCACATGGAATCCGAGTCGATTTATTTCAAAATTGCTCTACTGAAACACTACAGTCATTCTAGTTTCAATATAACGACGAAAAATGGACGAATACTCAAGCACGGACCTTTCATCATCGTAAGAACAAATTCACAAGATGAAATTTCAACAGGAACACCTGCTTTGGAATTCAAAATTGATAGAAAACAACTAGACAGTCCAAAAGGCAAATGGAATTGCAGGTTTTGGAATAACGAAAGTACGTTATCATTTTTATTTCGATAAAATTTCAAATTCAAAATCGTTCAAATTATCGTAATTTTATTTTAGAGAAAAAAAGAGTTGATTTTCGTTGTTCCTCATGCAGCAATTATTTACAGCTCATGAATGGGAGAAACGTGGAGTGAAAACGATGAAAGATGATAAATATTTTACATGCATGAGTGATCATCTGTCTGCATTTTCTATTGTTATGGATCCTTATGCTGGTACTGAGGATGATGATGAATTCTTAACAATTGTTAGTGTGTTGGGTTCTTTGGTGACGATTCCTTGTTTGATTATTACTATGTTGTTGTATCGTCATAAGAGGTGAGAAAGTTGAACAATTTATTTATATTTTTAGAAAAAATATAAAACAGAAGTAGGTATGTAGACATCAACACCACTTAACGTTGTTTTTGTTTTTGTTTTTTTTTTTCTAGAGCTCGACGAAAAAAAATATCTTCAAAAATATTGATGAATTGCTGCTTATCATTATTATTGCTCCATATCTCATTTCTAATCTACACATTTTTCCAACAAAGTTTCCCCTGTTGGCTTTTGAATTTTTTAGTCCATTATGGGGTATCATCAGCATTACTATGGACAGCTGCAGATGGTATAAATATGTGGAGGAAATTATTTGTTGATATTTTTGATAAAACAAAAACAGTTTTTTATCGTTGGAGTAAAATTATTTCTTGGGGTAAGTTTTGATTTAAAAAAAAAATAGGTACTTGTTGGTTTATTCTTATAATATTATCTAATTCAAAATTCTCATTTCAGGATTTCCTCTTGTCACCAGCTCGGTGGGCATATTAATGACAGACTACACAGAAAGAGACGAATGTTCAATTTATTTTAAACACAACATATTGCTTTATTTACTACCTGGTACTTTAATCATGATTTGCAATGCTATATTCTTCGCAATCATGTTCGTCAACGTAGTATGCCTTAATAAAATTAAAAGTTTAACCGGTAGAAAGGTCAGTATTCAACTACACATCCCTCAATTTATGAAAAAGGTTGCCTTGCTGATGTTAATTTTCATATTCCAGAAAAAATACGTCATGTCCCTGGTGCAAGTATTCGGACTATTTTGGTGCATCGCTTTTCCTCTGATGTGGCTCAGAGAAACTCGAATCTTGGGAAATCTCGTTTTCGCAGTCCTCGTTGCTAACCAAGGCATCGTTATCTTCATCGTACGTTGCATGAACGAGAGAGAAATCCGAAGTGAATTATTGGAATATACTTTATACAGGAAAATATTCCATCGAGTATTAACAATTACTGATGAAAGGTACTCAGTTAATAAGCATGGAAGAACCGAAGTAACTGGGATTTTTGCTTTGTCTTCGGGCAGTGGGAAATGTATTTTGTCATCTTCAGACATGGATACTAGATTGTAAACATATTTATGTAGTTTTTAATCATTGAAGGAGTTGGTGTGAAAATAATTCAAATTCAAATGATATTCAGAGCAATGGAAGATTGTTAGAATTTGATTTCGGTTATTTTCATTAAAAAAACATTCAATTATTAATACTAATATGAATGTTTTCTGTGATACTTATACTTTACGAATTGGAAATAAGCAAAGAGATGAAGACCTTTCTAAATAAATTTTCCTTTAAATTATTACTACAGGTTAACTTCTTTTTTTTTTAAATTTATTTTCAGTACCCAGTACCTAGTTGAATATCATAAAAAAAAATTAAATAGTCTACCTCCAAATTGAAATATTCAAGTACACGAGACCTCTGCTAAAAATCATTTCACGAAATTTTACGTAAAAAATATTCGAATTTGAAAAAAAAGAAAAATTTATTTAATTAATATCACAAAATTTAAGTAAGCTCATAAAAATTTTAAAACGCTGAAACTCTCTAATGGAATGTAGGAAACAAAATGATTAAAATAAAATAATTTACAAAAAAAAGGAAAAAAAGGAAAAATAAAACTTATTAAAATAACATAACCGTAATTATATAGGTTATTCAGAGCAATATTTCGAACATAAAAATAAAATACTTCCAAAATAAAAACAACACAATAATGAGGAAAACTTAACGATTTAAAAACTAAAAAAAAATAGACCATCAACTACATAACATTGAAAAATAAATAAAAGTTGAAACAACCATATTAGGACGATTTAGGTTTTTTACGAGATCTTCTTTCGGTATCGGTAGTAGGTTGAGGCTTTAGTTCACGATATGAGATCTGTAATCAAATAAATCATTAAAATCTATTCGAAAGAGCGTAGATGGGTTTATAAGGGTGATTTGGGCCTGAGCACCGAATTTTAAATTATCCAGTGGAAGTTATCTCGATATCTTAACCCTAACCCCTCCTGGTTGGGTTAAATATGGACTTTCGTTCAAAATTTATATTTTTGTCAGTTTTCAACCGAATTTTTTCAAACTTGTTGGAATAGTGGACAGTATCGAGGGTGATTTTTGGAATTTTTTGAAAAAAATTTCGAGCACTTTTTCAAGGTCAAATGGACATTTTAAGCTTTCTAAGGACCATTTTGGTAACCCCTTTCAGAGGTGTAATTCTTAAAAAAATATAAATTGTGTACTTAGTCTAGCCGTACAACGCCATATTTTTGTAGAACTTGATATCGAGGTGCATCATCTTCAAAAATGCAAAGGGGTCATTTCTGATCGAAAATTTTTTTTCTTGCAATATATCATTAATTACACCAAAATACACCATCAACCTGCATTTGGACCGAATTCGTTCATTTTTTACTTTTTTTCCAATTTTCTTTTGTAATACTCGAATGACGCCATTTTGAGGCCCCCAACCTCTTCAAGATGACCTGGGGGCCTAAAAATCAAATCTCAACTTGTTTCAACTCGATATACATAATAAATTGCAATTTCAACAAAATCGAGAAACTTCGATTTTTTTTCAACTTATTTTATGGAATATTTTCCGAAGTCAAAAATACTCAATTTTTGAAAAAGAACGAAAAAAAATCAATATTCCTGGATTTTACTAAAATTGCGATATATGGCAGAGGTCAACTAGAAATAAGTCCAGACATGATTTTTAGGCCCCTAGTTCATCAGCTGAAGAGGTTGTGAGTCCTCAAAATAGCGTTTTCTAGTATTTCAAAAGAAAATTGGAAAAAAGTAAAAAAATGAACGAATTTGGTCTAAATGCTGGTTGATGGTGTATTTTGGTGTCATTAATGGTATATTGCAAGAAAAAAATTTTCGACCAGAAATGACTCATTTAGGGGAGGAAAATGGGCGAAAAAATAGGTTTTTCGCATTTTTAAAGATGATGCACCACGATATCAAGTTTTACAAAAATATGAGATTATATATCTAGACTAAGTACACAATATATTTTTTTTTCAGAATCGTACCCCTGAAAGAGGTTACCAAAATGGCCCTTAGAAAGCTTAAAATGTCCATCTGACCTTGAAAAAATTTAGAAATTTTCTTTAAAAAATTCCAAAAATCACCTTCGATACTGTCTACCATCCCTGCAAGTTTGAAAAAATTCGGTTGAAAACCGCCAAAAATGACGAGCTAAAAATTTTGTCACGGGGGTTTTAGACCGTAAAACTTCCATTGGATAATTTAAAATTCGGTGCTCAGGGCCAAATCACTCCCATAAACCCGGAATCGCTCTTTGAGCAAATCTTTCGATAAAACCACTTACTAAATCTTCATCGTCGGGAACTCTGGACAGAAAATCTAATAATTCGTTATTAGGAACTGTATCAGGTCTGAGAAGTTTCCTCGAGAATTTATTTATACCCCACATCATAACCAAATAACGAACAGGTATAAAATACAATACCACCGTTATCGTTACCATTAATACGATAGCTAAATATGTGAGGAATGGAACAGTAAAATTGAACGTGCTAGAAAACGAAAGAAAAAATCAACGAATTCGATTAATAAATGTCGCGTGCAGTCAAAATATCGATTCGTTCGGAGGCAAAAGAAAACATGGCAATTACTTTTTGACACTTTCACATAACGATGCGATATACCCAATTGAATTCTGTACCGTTTGTGTGACTTCCTGAATAGCTTGCAAACGTTCTTTCAAACTTCTTTTCTCTTCCTGAAAGTTGAATAAATGACCCGATTGTTAAAATTACCATCGTTACCGAAAATCGTGAGATAATCGTTAATAGATTTTGGTAACGTGGTTTCAATTTAATCTTACTTTATCTTTATCGTCGTCGTCGTCATCGTCGTCACCGATATCTTCGTCGTCGTCCATTGTATTCCAACCACACGATGATCCAGTCAATTTTTGTACCTTTACATTAAAATTCATATTAATATCGATTCGTACTTTTCGAATCTATCGAAAAAACCCATCAAACTTACAACATAACAAGCGAAAAATACAAGCAAAAGAACCAACGGTGCCATATAAGGTTCAAAATAGTGACACAGCAGGATGAAAATAATAAGCGAAATGATACTTTGTATCGTAGATTCCCATTCAAAACAGCTCCTATAAATTGACAGAAAGAAAATTAAAATTGTAACGACTTTTTGGGCACATTTTCGTCGAATTTTCAATGGCAAACTTACTGAATAAATTTACTAAATTCGATAAAATACATTATGATGTTTTTCAAACGCATTACATTGCGAACGAAAACTTGTCTTTTGAATTTTATCTCACTCTGCATGTATTTTTCTTCTTTAGGATTCAAAGTACGTATACAAGCTCTGATCTGTAGCAATAAAATGAAAAAAATCGATACAATTCTTAAACATAACGTCAAGTTCTCGTTAAATTTCTAAAAAAATATTAAAATTACCGTATTCCAAACAATATTCATTTCCAATAAAATCTGCGGCGAATTGCCTTTCGCCCTGCCTCTGAGTTTTTTATCTTTCAAAGCGTACCATTTCTTTTCATTGTTACGTATCCTGAGCAAAGGGATGGCTATTTTACCGAGGAACTCCACTTTGTGATCTTTATCTTCGTCGTAAACAGTTACTTCTAATACTGAATGAATGTCTTTAACGTTACTGAAAATATAAACATTAGTTTTGTCAAAAAACGAGCTCCATTAATGCGAGTAATTCACAAATCGAATCGATAAAATCTTACAAAGTGAAAATTTTTTGCCAAGATGGCGTCAGTGTTTTATATTCAGTCTGCGTTTGTAATCTGGCGTTGACTAGTTCTATCACACAAAATGGATCGGATTTACCACAAATATCCGCCGAAGCTAAGCCTTGAGCTTTGTACACCTTCACAGTCAAATGCCCGACGTCTCTTAAATTATGGAATGTTCTAGAAACAACCTGTAGAAAAAAATATGCAATTTGAGTTTAATTAAGATGGGTTTTGCTAAAATGAGAGACAGTGCGAATTAAACGAGAATTTGAGGGAAAAAATTTAGATTAAGGTGAAAAAAGTTGATTAAAAATTTTTTTCTATCTATTTGTATTGAAAAATTGAATATAATGAGTGTTTTAGTCTGGTTGGCTTATTTAAAATGACTGAACAGCCCGATAGTAGAAGAAAGGAGAGCGGAGGAGGGTTTAAAAGCAATGCCATGTAGTTCTCGGATCGTAAAAAATAAGGGTTCGGTGAAGAAAAATTTCCGAAGTTTTTCTTAGAAAATTCTTTACTAAAGAAATTAAAATGCTACCTCAAAAAATTTCAAAAATGATGAAAAATTGTGTAGATAGGTATTTGAATTGTAAAATTGGAGAAAAATTTTCGATGCAGAATTTTTGAAAAATCATAGCCAAATTCTAGGAACGTCAAGTTACACAAATTATGGTACTCGAGAGTCGAGAATCGTGTAAAAATAAGTGAAAATTGTTCAAAACGTAGTAAAAACGAATGAAAAATATGAAAAACTTTTAAAAATGTCATTCAAAAAAAATTAAAAATATTGTAAAAAAGATTAAACATTGCGATAAAGGTGTGATACTTTAAATCGTTTAAAATGTTAAAATTTGTTTAGAATATTTGGTGATGGCTTTAACTGGGGTCTGGAGAGTCTACCAGACCCATTAATATTTCAAAAAACGTCGAAAAGTAGGGAAAATTGATTAAAAATTAAAGAATGTCGGCAAAATTTGAGAAAATTATACCTTTTAAAAATCTGGAAAATGATTTATTTTCGAAAAAAACTTTATCAAAACCAAGTTTTGATCATGGAAATGGGTAGTACTTTAAAAATTAAAAAAATTTTCATATTACGCGTTTTTGTCCAATTTCAAAATTAAAAGGACTATAAAAATAATTTGAAATAAAAAAATTCTAAAAAAATTTGTAATTTGAAGAATGAGCAATTTCTGCTATGTTCATTTTTTGCCTAAAATCAAAATTGAAGGGGCAATGTAACATCAAAGTAAAAAAATTTGTAAAAATTTTGAATTTTTTCATTCACCTACTTCGAGTGTTACAGCCCCTTCAATTTTGATTTTGGGCAAAAAATGAACATGATAGAAAATAGAAATTGTTCATTTTTCAAAGTACTATTCGTTCCCGAGATTCGATTTTTTTCGAATTTTTTTATTTCAAATTATTTTTATAGTCCCTTCAATTTTGAAGTTAGGCAAAAAACCATAATGTGAAAATTTTTTGAATTTTTTAAGTATTGCATTACCTATTTTCATGATTGAAAATTTGTTTTGATTCAATTTTTTGTCAAAAATAAATTTCCCTGTAAATGTTTGAGATAGGTAACATATGTTGATTTAAAGTTTTTTTTTTTAGTGCTACCCTGTTGTATCCAAATCTCGCTTATGGCAGACGAGGGACGACTTCGGAATATCCTGTATAAGCAAATTAATTTTTTTGAACAAAATGAAGAATAACTTTTTAAATATTGCATTAAATCACTTTTTATCATCACCCCCCCCCCCCCCTCATGAATAACTGGCACAACTTTCATAACATTTTTTATGATAAAGGTTGGTAAAATTGCCAAAAGTTGGAAAAATCGCACCGAAAAATTGGCAAATTGAAGTTTCAGACTCTCCTAAGAGAATCCCTAAATTCGATCATCACTAAGAATATCGCAAAAGTCGTCAAAAGTTGTCCAAAATTTGTTTATTGTACAATTTCAAAAATTTTTCTGGCAAAACTGGTAAATTTTCAATGATTTTTTTGAAGAAAATGATAATTTAACATACGAGTATCTGATAAATTGTACAATTTTCATATAATTTTAACAAATTTTTCAAGTATTTTCAACAGTTCTTATGCTTTTTAAATGAATAATGGGATTTCCAATCATTTTCATTGTAGGCCTATTTCAACCACATTTCAAAATAAATTTGACTATTTTCGTAACATTCGAACAAACTTTTAAATATTTTCAACGGTTTTAACGATTTGAAAAGGAAAGATTTTCAAGAATTTGCAGTGCATTTCAACCAATTTTTACAAAAAATCCAAACACGTTCAAAATATTTTGATTTTGTAACCCACCTCCCTCTTCAATGAAACATAATTAATATCCCCCAGTCTCTAAAGAGTTCATTTTAGTTTTCAAAAAAGCAAAGTAAACTCTAAAAAAGAAATATCTCGAAGCCCCGAATATCTCACATTCGAACTTATTGAATCTTTTCAATAAATAATCCGATTTTTAATCATTTAAGGTCATGAAAAACGAGTATAAATTTCAAAAAATCGATTTTCTCGTTTAATTATTTAAAAATCACCGAAGGTTCAACTCGAACCTCTCCTTCTATCATGATTACTACGATGAATTTTCCATGAGTAAAATTTCTCCACTTACGTATCTATTTTCAACAACATTCTTCTCTTTGGGATTAACTTCGTAATTTGTGAGATCAGATATGGTTTCAGATGCTGTAGTACCGCTGATTGTCAAAAGTAATGAAATCGTACCACAGCCTTCTTCCAATTCTTTAGTAATTTTGTGCGTTTTCTCACGTTCCAGGTCGCTCAATACAACCGAACATCTGTAATAATTTATAATTCAGTAAACATAACGATTCAAGTTTTACATGGTTTAGAAAAATGTACGTATACAATTGCTGGTGGCTAATCGATAGGTTTGAAAATGAAAAAAAAACACTTCGACTTCAAAAATCTAGAAAAATAAGCTACTAGTAAAAAAATTAATAGTTCAAAAGAGAAAAAGAATTTCAAACTCTGCAATTTTCATCCCTTGCATTTTTTTTTTTGTAGCACCCTTAGTTTAGTCAGAAAATCCATGTTTATGGATACAAAGTCGATAATTTCAAAAATGAAGTCACTTTGACTGCAAAAATCTCGAAAACTGAGCCTCCTAGAAAAAAAACTGATATTTTGCAAGATAGAGAAAATGTTAAGCTCTACAATTTTTATCCCTTCCAATTTTTTTGTAGCACCCTCAGTTCGACGAGAAAATCCATGTTTATTGTTTATGGGAAATTTACAAAGTCAATGCGCATATATTTTTCAAAACAATCGATTTTGTACGTTTCACGAAAACATGAATTTTGGGCCACACTAAGGGTGCTACGAAAAAAATGCAATTGATGAAAATTGTAGAGCTTAAAATTCGCTTTCTTTTACACACCATTAGTTTTTTTTCTAGGGGGATTAGTTTTCGAGCTTTTTGTTGTCAAAAGTTTTTTCATTTTTGAAATTATCGACTTCTTTCCAACAGACATGGAATTTCTGGCTAAACTAAGGGTGATACGAAAAAAATGCAAGGGATGAAAATTGTAGAGTTTGAAATTTTCTTTCTCCTAAGAACTAGTAATTTTTTCGAGAAGGCTTAGTTTCTGAAATTTTTGCAGTCAGCGTGTTTTTTTTTTCATTCTCAGAGCCATCGATCGTAAAAATAGACCACTCTGTAAATGTATAGAATTTCTTTTAACTGTACCTTCCCATAAAATCATCAGTTGTCCAGTCTTTATCCCAAACAGTAATTTCCAGTTCTTGAGATTGGTCTTCATATAAATGCAAATCGAACTGTTCCAACCATTTTGGATTTAAAGTTTTATATGCTACTTTACTTTTATATTTCTCGCTAGCTAATCTGAAAAACAAAACCAACATGATAAGTACCACCCCTCGTAGCTAACTATCGAATCATTTATCAAAAAAATCAAACAAATAGGCGACAACCTACCTAAATTTCACATAAGGATCACTATACCCATCCGAATCCATCGACACCAAATTCGTTCCTTTTATTAACACAATCGTCACAACCGAACTCCATATCTGGCTCTTGAGTCTTTTATTAGAATCCTGGGATTTTACGTTTTTTTGATAAAACTAAAATTCATTTCACATTTAACAACAAACCGAACCAAAATTTATGTTTATCTTTTGTCATCTTACTTGCTCTTTATCTTGTTGCGAACGAGGCCACAATGTCGCCGTTAGCAAAATTTCGCCTAAATTTTCCGTACCTTTGTTATCTTCCAATGGTAACGTTAATTCGTGAGGTCTGCCAACATCATACACATGTTTTAATTATTTCTTTCTCATAGAAAAAGCCTCGGGGAAGTCGTGAAAAAAGGGAAACATTTCCAACCGAGATCCTAAGATCAATGAAATTTGATGTTTTCAAAATATACGTAACGTTGGAATATACGAATAGGAAAAAATAGGGCTAGAAAATATCCCAAGTACGATAACAATCTCATGTTGAGGTTTCAGTCGTTATCAAAGTCGTCTTTGTTTATTTTTTTTTCAACTTTAACGATGCATTGGTCGAGGATTCGTATAAAAAGTTATTTTTCCAAGTTACCACAATGGTTTGGATAATTGAACTATTTTGAAATGAATCCTACTAAAGGGATTTGGGATTACATACTCGTAATAATTTTTTACGAACGAATTTTTTTTTGAAAAATACAATAATTTTCTTACTTTGTAAAATCTAATTGAGTAATATCCAAAAAACTAGCACCAATGAAATCGTCTTGAAGGCCCCAATCGTAATCAAACACCTATAAACAAACACGCGGTTTAATAAAAATAACAATACGACCACAAACTCGTAGTTATGTCAACAATTTAATAAAAAGAAAAACCACTTTGGTATAATAATACAGCTTACCTTTATTTGCACAGGTAAAAAAGGATCTTCAATAGGTAATGTGAAACTTTCATCCCACAAAGGGTTCAAATCCCTATAAATAGTTTTAGACTTGTAGACTAGTTTTCCATTAATTTTAAATTTAACGTACGGATCACTGGTACCTGCAGAATGAGAAAATACACCGTAACAATCTTCATTAAAAAAACGTTCGTTTACGTGCAAAAAAAAAAGAAAGAAAAACACCTATAAAAAATGCATACCTAATCCGCAAAGTCTTTTTATACAACTAGCTTAGAAGAATAATTTATTTGAAAAAAGAACCGACGAGTCGAATTCCTTCGACTGGCTCGTTTACTCGTTCAACGTTCGTATTTCTTTTTTTGTTTCACGAGAATTTTCATGCATACAATTTGAACCTTTATACGCGAGGGATTTAATGGCAAGTCTTTTCATATAAAGATTAGTATTCAAAGTTCATGGTATTTTGACCTTGATTACCATCCGGGATACAAATTTCAGCCCACGCCACGTACGATTTTAGAAATGAAAAAAATCGCTCAATTCCCTTAAGTAGGTAGGAACTAGATGAAGTAGGTATTTTGTAATTTAAATAAGTTGAAAAGATAACCTTTTTATCAATCTCATCATCTTTATTGAACTATCAATTTTTATTCATTTTTTTTTTAAACCCAATATACCAAATTACTATCATAAGTATATATATAGGTACCTACTCAGACTAATGAAATTTATTTATTTTTATAGCAAAATGATTCGTACATACCGCTTTTATCTTTGGCAACCAAATTTCTACCACATTTTAGATGAATTCTGAGCTGAAAAAATGAATACTGTCGAAGGACTGTTTCTCGACTGATATCTGATTCGCCTCTGTCGCTCTCTCGAAATTCGTCCACCTGTAATAAAAAAAAAAGACTTTCCTTTAGTATGAGAATATCTTTTGATCTATTAAAACTTCCAATTAATTAAGACATATTTTCTTTCAGAGAAGAGAAAGTTCATTGATTGAACTATCTATGAAGTTTTGAAAGGATGATAGCAGATAATGGCAGAAAAGTTATGAAAAAATTATAGACTTTTATTATCCTCTTCGATGAAAAAACTTGCGATAGTGAATTTTGATATTCGGTAAAACTTATAGTCAAATGCTTGAAATATTTTTTTACTTGTCTAGAAATGCCCAAAATCGTAAAAAATTGTTTTCAAAATGTGAAAAAAAATTAGGAATTTGGAAGATAAAATTCAAAATGTCATCGAATTTGTGGAAATTATTTGAAAAAATCCAAAAGTGAAAAATCATCATAAAAATTGAAAACTTGGTCCGAAAAATATCAAAAACAGTAAAAAACGTTGCAAAGAATTTCCAAATTGTTATAAAAATAGTTCAAATGTTGATAAAAATTGTAAAAAAAACCATAAAAAAAATCATTGAAATTGTTCATATAGATGTTCAACACGTCTTAAAAAATTTTGAAAAGTGTCAAAATTACTAAAAATGTAACAAAAATAGGTCAAAATATCAAAAAATAGTTTTTTTTAAAGTTATTTTCAAGCAATTTTCACGACAGTTTGACCATTTTTCTCACATTTTCATGATATTTCGATCAACTTTTGTGAAAATTTATAAATTTTTAATGAAATTTTATCAATTTTTAAGCTACTTTAACGAGTACACCATATTCATTAAAATTTTACGATTTTTTTGCATTATACACGATTTTCATCCCACTTTCAAAAACTTTTTGAAAAATTTGAAGACATTTTATTAATGCTGCATCAACTTTGAGTAACTTTTCAACAATTTTTGTTAAAATTTCAATTTTTGTATCATAATTTGAAGATTTTCCACCATCTTTTGAGAAATTTTAGAGGTATTTTGAAAGATTTCAACACGAGCACAGTTTTATGGATTTTGACGATAAATTGTAAAAATTTTTGAATAATTTTTCTAGCATTTTGAAAGAGTTTTCGTCACATTTTCAAAAAATTCTGCTGTATTTAGAACAAAACTTTTCTATGTGGAATACTTTTTAACAATTTCTAGAGAAAATTTTAACTTCTTTTCACAATTTAAAGTTTTTTTTTATGATTTTTAGGCAATTTTTACTTAATTTTATAAATTTTTAATGATATTTCCCAGTAGATCAGCCAAATGCCATTCAAGGTGGGGAGGGGATGAAAGAGGAGAGGGGCGACGAGAAAAAAATATGATTGAAAATTTGATGGAGATGGCTGCCCCTCCGCCCACTCCTCAATACGATCTAACGATACACTTATTTTTCTATTTGAAGGAGTAGGTAGGTAGTTTTTTTTTCTTTTTTTTTTTTTTTTTTTTTTGAAAGAATGAGTCTCAAAGAAGAATTAAAAATATGTTTCAAAGTGAAATTCAAAAACTGAAACTGAAACTGAAATTATTTCAATTTTCCAGCTCCACTAAAGCAGAACGAAAGTCGTAAATTTAGTAGAATGCAAGCGATCGAAATTTTCTTGAGAAGTGAAGACCCGGCCAAATGAGCAGGAAATTGCTACGAGAGGAGGGGAGGGGAGGGGAGGGGAGGGGAGGGGAGAGTTGACAAATTAAAAAATTTAATGTATGATATTGAACGATAAAAATTTTATTTTATCCCAAGTTCAATATTCTCGTATTTATAGCTATTAAATTTTTTACCAAAATTAGTAAAATTCAAAAAAACTCGAAATTTTTACAATTTTTGGGATTTTTTTGTTGGAAAATTTATAAATAGTCATCATTTTGTCAAGATAAGTTCATTTATCCAGTCCCAGCGAAGCGAAAGAGAAAATTTTTCCAGAAAAGGGCATTCAAAAGCTGAAATTTCATCATTTTCAAAATTTCAGTCGTCCAGAGAGTGACGATGGAGAACCTTCAGACCCCCCCTCCCCTAGAAATACGCCACCGATATTTTAAATCAGTTTTGTAATTATTTAAGTAATTTAATAATTTTTTTATCGCATAGAAATTAAAATTTCACACAAGAAATAGAATGAAATCAAAATTATTTATTTTTGTGTGAGAAATTTTCTGAAAATTGAAAAAACATTTCACTTAACTAAATAAACAGGTGTATTCAATTTTTTGTTATTAAAAAAAAGAAGTTGAAATTTTGAGTTCGTAATTCAGATATTTCAGAGCCTCAAATGACCCAAAATTCAAAATTTTCATACTTTTATAAAACAAAAAACAAAATGGAGAAATTATAAGATAATTTTCGAATTGAATTTGACATTCGGACAGGAAATCGATTTTTAAAATTTTGCAGACTTTTAACAACAATTTTTAGGTAAATGGCCGTGTGATATTTTATTTAAAAGAATGGGTAAAATTTTCTCAAATTCCACTTAATTTTTTTATTCTATGCCTTTTTCGAGCATGAATGTCTCAAATATCAATACAATTTGACCCTACACCTGTTTCTAAAAAAAGTTTAGACCTTTACAATCATTCTCTCGAATTTTTAATTTTTAATTCTTGTGTTAAGATCGAGATGAGGGTGAAAATTTTTCTTCTGTTGATTGTAACGAACTTTCAGGACGTAGTAGGACGAAAATTGTCACCCTTAATTTTTTTTTCGACAAAGAAATCATCATTTTACAAAAAAAAACTTTGGTTGATCTTGAAAGCTGAAGTCATTTACGAGACGAATTTTTATCAAAATATCACATTTCGAAATATTTTTCAAAATTGATCGAACTTTCAACTTGATCATAATTCATAACACTCGTAAAATCATTCTTGAAAAAAAAATCAAAAATTACGTAATCATCCATACTCTCATCTTATCATCAATTTTATAATCATACTCGTACTTCTGAAAATAGGTATCGCCTGTTTTAACCACTCAGTTTCAAAATCAATCAGTATTCGAAGAGATGTTCTTCACAGTCAAATCTGACACTGTGTTAAAATTATGTTTCTGTATATATGGGCACCATTGTTTATATCATGTTTAGCAACACTATCGAAGGCATCTCGACCATACAACACTCCGGCTGCCATTTTATACGAAAAAATCACACCATATGAATGGCCATCCGAACACCCTCCACTCAAAAGTGGTAGCCTTTCACTTTACAACAATAACATCCAACCTGTGATAATACACTACCTCACTCATAGCATAATGGAAGATGACAAGCCCCTGTTCCAAGAAACATTGAAATCTTTATCATTCAGAGCTCGTCAATTATCGCAAGATATACCAATTTCGTATCAGTTCGAGAATCCAAATTTCAAAGATAAATGGGATCTGCATTATACATTCAATGGTAAAAATTACACGTTCGAGAATAAGGATATTTATTGCAGTTTTAACGAAGAAAGCAAAGGTATATTAATGATTACGTTGCTCAATTTTCGTCGCACTTGTAGATTTAAAATGGCCGCCGGGGTCGAAGTGCCTTTTTCTGTGATCGAACTGTAATTATGTTACGTACAGCAATTTTACAAATTGAAGGAATTTAATTTCGTTCATCGGTAAAAATCAACAAATTATTCCATTATTTGACTGTTTTACATTAAATTAAGTAAATTAAGTGAAATTTCATTACCTCTATTTTCATTTCAAACTTGTACCATTATAATTCGCATATACCCACACAATTCTCTCATTTTATGAAAATTTAATCACCCTTTGCTTCCAACAAGATGGAAAATTCCATCAAATGAAACTTTTTCAAACATCACGAGCCAGTTAAAGGTCGTCGAGAAACTAAGTATGACTTTAAAACCTCTCTCTCGTATTCAAAAAAGCAGAAATGCGAAACGTTTTGAATACACGAATACCAACGTTTTAATGAAAACGAATCAAAAAAAAAAATTTCTCAGTCTTTGTTTATTCGTGTGTTTTTTTTTCTCAACGACGAAAACCTCTTCGTAATTTTACAGAAATTTGAATAAAGAATTTCAAACGAGAATACTCGTATTTTATGCGTTAGCATTATTTTGGCGAATTAAAATTTCGGGAAATAAGGGTTGTTTATCATTTTTTTTTGGTCGTAAAAAGGCTAATGGTTGAATTGACAACATTGAAAATCAAATCTGCTACTTGAATTCTTCGCATAGTGATTAAAAAATTATCAAATGTATGTTTCGACGTATCAAATTCATGCTTGTTTCATGTGCAACTGATAAGGTTATGAAATAATTGTTGAATATAATCAATTGATTGTTCCGATGCTTTACTTTTACATTTCAAAGAAGGATAAAATATCAAATTTTTGCAAAAGTCTAAAAAAAAATTGGCAAAAATTATGAAAAGTCGACTAAAGCAAAATAGAGAATTAGGCTCACAGATTGAAGTATGATGAATTCGGTAAGAAAAATCAAAGCAATATGGGATTTCAAAGCTTCGACTTGTTCAAAAATTAGAAATCCATCTGCAATTCACTTCAAAAAAAATCGTTCCATTGTATAGGGTGGCTCAGAATGAAAGGTACTTGTTTTGAAAATGAAAAAAAAAAACAAAACTTTGACTACAAAAATCTCGAAAACTAAGCCTTCTAGAAAAAAATATATCGATTCATAAAAGAAAGAAAATTTTAAGTTCTACAATTTTTATCCCTTGTATTTTTCTCGTAGCACCCCCAGATTGGTCAGAAAATCAATGTTTATGAGAAATTTACGAATTCTACAATTTCAAAAATTAAACAACTTTTGATTTAACTGCAAAAATTCCGAAAAATAAGCCCTCTAGAAAAAAAACTAATAGATCTTAGGAGAAATAAAATTTCAAGCTGTACAATTTTTATCCCTTGTATTTTTTTCGTGGCAGCCTCAGGTTGGGCAGAAAATCCACGTTTATGCAAAATTAATGAATTCAATAATTTCAAAAATGAAACAACTTTTGACTTCACTGCAAAAATTCTTAAAAATTAAGCCATCTACATAAAAACTAATAGCTCCAAGGAGAAAGAGAATTTCAAGTTCTACAATTTTCATCCCTTCCATTTTTTTCATAGCACCCTTAGTTTCGCCAGAAACCCCATATCTATGGGAAATTTACAAAGTCGATGCTATTTTTTTGTTTTATTCATTTTCAAAATCATCGACTGTAAATTTCTCAAAAACAAGGATTTTCTGGCCAAACTAAGGGTGCTACAAAAAAAATGGAAGGGATAAAAATTGTAGAGCTTAAAATTTTCTTTCTTCTAAAAGCTATTCGTTTTTCCCCTAGGGGCTTAGTTTTCTAAATTTTTACAGTCAAGTTTTTTCTTTTTTGAAATTATTGACATTACTAACTTTCTCATCGATTTTCTGGCCAAACTAAGGGTGATACGAAAAAAATGCAAGGGATAAAAATTATAGAGTTTGAAATTCTCTTTCTCTTTAGAGGAATTCATTTTTTTCTAGGGGGGCTTAGTTTTCGAGATTTTTGAAATCAAAAAGCTTTTCTTTCATTTTCAAAACGATTACCTTTCATCCTGGGCCACCTTATAGATTAGGTAGATATACGAACTTTGGGAGGAAAGAAGGGAAGGAAGCATTTTCAAAACCCATCGATAATCATACGATGCTAAATTCAAATGTGGAAATTACTCGTGGCTGGTTTCAAATACCAAAATGAATCCGATATCATTACAACATTCTCAATCTATCTTATCGAAACTTAATCACCTACGACGACCGAATACGAAACCAAACCAACATCGCGGTTCTACTCGTCGCCTCGTCACAGTTGAAAGAAATGGTGTTTAGTCATTTTATTTCAATAAAAATATGCTTATTTATTCATGGATCTTAATAATCGGAGTACCGTTCGTTATAATAAACGAAGCAGTCAAACCAGCAGGTAAACCAGTAGGTAAAGCAGCAGGAAAACAAAAACGAATCACTCGCCATCATACTACCGCAAAACCAGTCAGTAAATCCGGCATACACAAATCGGTCAAAAACAACGGCTCGAAGACATGGAGCAACCGAACCCTGCCACCGTTTCGACTCTATCAAAAATCAGGAAAAACCCCAATCACGTTGAAGCCATGGAACGAAGCCGAAAAAGGTAAATTAGAAAACGGTACTATGACTTTTTACAACAGGCTCCTCCAATCCGTCACTATTTACGAATTGAAGCATTACATCTATCAAAATGATCAGCCCATTTATTCGGAGAAGTTTCAAAATATCGTAATTCAAAGAGCTCGTCTCACCGGCGATATTCCTTTCCACTATCATCCCTCGGACAACGATTATCAAGATTATTGGATGATACATTGCATATACGATGGCCGAAACCGGACCTCGTTTAAGGATAAGTGTCTCTATAATATCGGACCTGGACCCGGAGCCATACTTTTTATTTCGTTTCAAAAACATCAACCTACTGGGTTATCTTTTCGAAGGGTAGGTGCCAATGAGGCCACTTTTGCCATGAAAGAAACCTAGCTGATTCAATTTTATATGTGTCAAGTTGATTAATACCTATTATAATAAAATTATTACCTAATAATTAAAAAAAAGAAGTTTTATTCATTTTCAATTATTGTAAGATCCCATCCCACCCACGAATATGTATTCAATTTTAGGTAATAATAATAATACCGAAGGATTTTCCAGGTACACTAATAGAAAGGTCTGTACATGTGCTAAGCTACAACACCTTTTATTCATTTCATTGTTGTCTCTCTAGTAAATTTTCATAGCATAGTAAATATTAATGTTGACCATTACACGATACAATTGTTCATCTCGACATTGTGACAAACCTTACCACCAACGAAGGGTAAATTTTGCACCCTTTACACGGATTTTTACACCTTATTCGTATATTTTTTTCACCCTCGTAATATTCCAGCTCTTTTGATACCGCTGACTATGCAATTAAGCTTTTTTTGTGAAAGCTTCGTGAAACTAATTTCGCTAATTTTTAAACGTCCGCAAAATGAAGGGAGAAATAAAAACGAAAAAAAATGAGAGAAAAGATTTTAAATCATGGTTATCATTTTCTGGTTTTAGATTTTGAAAAAATTATGGTTTTAATTTTTTTTTTAATACTCAACTTCAAATCTAAGGATAAGGGGTGGGGGTTAAATGAAAAAATAACGCACAAACACTTTTCAAAACTTGATAATTTTTAGATTAATTATACTTTCCAATTTTGAAATTTGGAAACAAATTTTTGAAATTTTTCATCGCATCTGCCTCGTAATGTACAGTTGATCACATCATTGGAAAAAAATTTATAAAAAATTGAGCTGTGTGTCGATCATGTATCTAGCGACTATAATTCTTACATTATTGCGAATAATTTTTATTTTTATTTTTTAAAACCAGAAAGCTGTAAACATTTTTCCAAATTTTTGAAATTTGATGATTTTGTCAAATGTGCTTCATCTCCCCCCCCCCCCCCCCCCCCCCGATTCATGTTTTATCATTTTCTCAACATTTCAGCCAAAAGTCATTAAATTACACTAAATAATTTTTTCTATGATTTTGCCAATAAGTATGTACCTAATGAAATTAAGGCACTCTCTCGACTTTTTCACAAAAATACCAACGTCATAAAAATAATAATTTTTTTTCAAGTTCCTCGAATTTTTCCGTCCAATTAAGAAGTCATGGATGAATGATGTGATCACTTGAATTATGACTCAATGACTGTAAAAAAATTAAAGACGAGTTTTGGGACTCTGACCAAAAAAAGAGGATTTCGTTTGTAAAAATTTTAAATGCCTATTATTTTATCAAACGAGGTAAATGCAATGTGCCAGAGTGAAATTTCAAAATTTTTTCCAAACATTTTAGTCGTCAGGTGGGAGGGGGCGGGGGTCGAAATCCCATAAACCTTCCTGGAATACGTCACCGAGGTATACGGGGTGTCCCATTTGTACAGTTGATGATTTTGAAAATTAAAAAAAAAACACATTGACCTGCAAAAATCTCGAAAACTAAGCCCCTTGGAAAAAAATTAATGGTTCGTAAGAGAAAGAGAATTTTAAGCTCTACACTTTTCATCTCTTGCATTTTTTTCGTAGTACCCTTAGTTTGGCCAGAAAACTCCTGTTTTTGGAAAATTTACTAAGTTAATACCATTTTTGGTTTTTTCTTCATTTTCAAAACAGCATAGACTTTATAAATTTTTCATAAATATTGATTTTCTGGCCAAACTAAGGGTGCTACGAAAAAAATGCAAGGGATAAAAATGGTAGAACTTAAAATTTTCTTCTTCCGAAAAGCTAATCATTTTTTTCTAGGGGGTTTAGTTTTTGAGATTTTTTCAATCAAAGTGAAGCGTTTCATTTTTAAAATCATCGGCCTCATAAATATGCCATCCTGTATATTAAAATACAGTAGAGGGGTGAGGGGGTCGCCTCTAAACCTCTTTTTAGACAGCGATAGCTCCATATAAACATTTCTATGTTCCTTATTTTCAGCATGAATAGGAATAAACAATTTAAAAGAAGAAATTTTACGTAAAAAAATTTTGAACCGCGAACCAAATTATTAAATTGTCCTTGCAAATAAACTTCACCGTCGCGAAAACAACTAACAAATACTTAATTATACGCAAATGTGGTACGCAGTTTGTGAACAAACATTACCTAGAATTAATGGAATTAATTAATCTTTTTTCTGATTAATTTGTGAGATTTTTCAACAAATATTTTGGTATTTTGCGACGTATTCCCCATTCTATAGAAACGAAAAAGTTAGAAAATTTTATTTATGTTTATTGGTGCTTTTTAGAAAAAAAATTTTCCCAAAATTTCAATACCTACACTTTCGCACCCCCTTTCCCACCAAATTTGGAGCCCTCAAAATCAAAAATTGACCTTTTTTTTTATGAATTTTGGGTAATATACTCGTTGAGAGCTTTCGGTTTAAAAAAAACAGCTTTCTAGAGCTGTTATAGTCGTGGAGTAAATTCTCCTTATTATACTAATTAATTTCTTGTAAGTATAGCTATATTATAATGATGCAATATCAAAAAGTTAATTAAGAAATTTTCGAATTACGAAAAATACAACACAATCTGACATTTCGGCAGAAATTCAATTTAAATATTTTAATGAATTTTACAAATATTGAAAAATATTTCAAAATATGATTTTGTAATTAAAATTCATAAAATCTGCTCTTCCAATAAACATTAAAGTAATTCAAATACCTTGAATATCGGTATAAATTGAGAAATGTTTAGAAAAATCTCATTTTGATCTATAAAAATCATTGAAATTTGAAAAATATAACTCAATCTAACACTGCAATAAAAAATCAAAAAATAAATTTCAACAAATGTCGAAGGAAAATGTTGAAAAATGGTTCAAAATTTAATTTTTCCTAATGGAAGCGAGATTGAATTTAAAATAGGTGATTAAAAAATTGAAAATTAATTTCTCAACTCACCTTATTTTGATATGAATAATTTTCAGTGCATGAAGATTCAATAACATCTTTCATCTCTTCATCGTGTGTATCTCCGTTGCGACAATCTTCGAATCTGATTTATGGTGATATGTCATTTGCTGATTGATTCATTTCGGCCGAATGAATTATACCTAAAATAACAAACATGACGTAGAATTACTTCGAGGTCTGCGAATTACACATATCTAGAATATTACACAACGATTTCTATCATTTTTTGTATTTTGAAAAAGTTTCATTGCATGACAACGTTCAACTCTTATATTCTCCTACGCAGATTCATGGTCGCAAATGAGAAAAACAATTCAATAAACTCGAATTACTTTCATCAATTGAACCTTGACCAATTGACCATACAGGGTGTTATGAGTCTCAATACAGTGCCTTCTATTGTATGATGCAACAACCCAAAATACACCAATGACGTAAATCTACTAATTTACTTGTATCCAAGTCAGTAGGTTAGTCGACTCCGAAGTTTAAAGGATGAAAAGCATCAATTTTATAGCATAGAAGCATATTAATGTAAATTTAGTAAAATTACATTAGGTGATTGGGGATTTAAGAAAAGATAGTGTATTTGTAATTCAAAAATTCATATTTTTAGATACTCTTCCTTTTTATTTCAAATCATTTGGGAGTTTTTACTCTCTAATGATCCAATGTGGGTGTATAGAAATAATCAAAATTGTAAAAATTCAAAACAGTTCAAACTAATTTTGAACTTTTAATTTCGGTTCCACGTGTTGTGACAATTTCATAATATCTACCGCATTTTTCTTGTTCATAAATTCACTCCAAACCAAAATATACCAGATATTCAGGTCACCACTCATTCTCTTTCATTTAACGACCAGCAACCCAAACCATACAAATGTAAATACATTTGCCAGTTCTAAGATTAAAGGAGCAAAGTTATCCAATATCGAATGTTGATAAAATTTGTACGTACGTAAGTGACTTCGTTTAAATTCAAAACCGAGAAAGCTACAAAGCTTTATAAATGTAAATAAATTCAAAATTTTTCATGTAGATAGGTTCATAACATCAATTACATACCGAATGTTTCACACTTCAATCACAAATTCACCGCTTTTCATATAATAATATAGCACGTGAGTAAATTAAACTACGTAAGAGTAAATTGGTTCCTCAGCTCTTGAGATTTGAAAGAGGGAAAAAAGTCATGCAATATGGAACAGAGTTTTTTTTACATAATATAACTCGTTCGATATAAAATTTATTTATAACTAATTTTATTCGCGTTGACATTTTCAAAGAGTATTTTCCTGAAAAAAGTTTAAAAATATCATTAAGGTGTAGTGGGGTAATTGCAAAACAAAAATCGTATAATTCGACTTTGACGCCATATTTCTCCCAAACTAACCGTACGAATTCGATGAAATTTATACAGTAGGTACTTCATTGAGTTCTGTGTAACATACTAAAAGCGCGTTGCTCTATGTTG
>FIZU01017806.1:0-12317 GCA_900064475.1 Pseudococcus longispinus | reverse complement strand
GCTTTCGTCCCGCTGCTTTCTCATACCCACACCACCTCCTGAAACATCAAACTCGCGCATGCGGAGGTGGATTCCCGAAAAACTCTGTCAGAATTCTGTTCCACAAGATTTCAAGTATTCTACGAGCGGTCTATATAAAGAGTATATGGTCGATGCATTTAGGGTCACTTGAAATGGTATGGAGACAGACTTTATTCAAGAATTTCTCGATGTAGATTACTTTACCTTGTGCAAATAATTGACGAATGATACGAGGCAGAGTACATATCATTTTTTTCATAGCATCGAGTTGTGAATTTAGCTTGTAATCCGAAAGCTCGAATTGTTTGAATGCCTTTAAAAGAAATCCTCGTTCGAATAAAACATAAATTGTGAAAGAAGAGATTTTTTTTACCTGCAACTGTTTCTACTAAATGCGAGTAAAGTGGTGATTTGTGGATCGTTTCAATCCGTTTTAATTGATGGGAAAGTCCTACATATTGTTTCTATAATCAAATTAATTGCAATAAAAATTAATAATAATTGAAGTGTTATGTAGGTAATTGAGATTTGCTGTCTGACCCATTTGATACACTGTGCGAAAAACTTTGCAAACTTTGAAATTTTTAGGGATGAGTTTTTTTTAAGTATTAGGCAGAATGAACACATTTTTTTTTGGACACGAAAAAACAATTAAATTTTGGGTAGGTAAATGTGCTGATAGAATAAATTTAACATTTCGTCTTATCGTTTCCAAATGTCAGCAAATGTTTGTAATTTTAGTTCCACTATTAATTATATTAGGTACCTATTTAGATTAAATAAGGTATGTTCAATTAACCACTTACTTACCCGTATTATGAAATACACGATGTTGATTGGAATAATTATAATGCTACTCAATGGGATGGTAATTATAAGCAACATGAATATAGAAATATACTGAAAAATGAAAATAAACCTGGGATTTAATTATCTGTTTAAACATACAAATTGTTGGATTAATATTTATTGAACCTACCCTGACAAATATTGTTATAAATGCCAGCATTTTAACTGCTATGTGATTATCAAGCAGGTATACATCATCGCTGATTCTTGATATAATTCTTCCTATGGGTGTGGAATCGAATAAACACATGGGCCAACGTAATGTAGTATGAAGCAAACTGTGATAAAAATGAGCACTCGCTTTCACAGTGACTTTGTAAAAAAGGTGAGCCCCCAGTGACATGGCAATAACTATAAACATGCAGAAATTGAAAATCATACGGAAATTAGATATATTTTAATCGTAAATAAACAATAAAAATTCCTTCTATGAACCTACCTTGAATGACTCCATACAATGAGTAGGTAATAATAAACGAATATTTTATTTCGAGAGCATCATCACTAGTTACCCAATTTGATAAGTATATATTGGAAAGTATTAAGATGGTTTGGTATGATATTATGGTTGATATTGAAAAAAATGTGAGAAAAAGACCTCCGGCTTTGAAGTATTTCAAATATAATTTTACATCAATCTGAAAATGAAATTATCTACTTATTAGACTTAATCATCTGGTAGGTAAATAAACGAGATAGAAAAGTGTATTGCTACTCTACCTGTTTTAATTTTAGTCGTTCTTCTTTGATTAATTTATTTGAAGCTGCTTTTTTGATTTGTTTTATTAAATATTCTGGTTTTGAATTATCCTCTGTTGGTTCTGATTCATTTTCATTGTTTTCTACATCTTGAAACGAACAGTTCATTTACTAAATATTGTTGAATTTTGAATTTTAAGAAAGACGAGAAAAGGGAGTATAAAACTTTACTCGGGTTACATTCTTACTTATATTTTGTTCAGATTCGGGAGATCTTTCGCTTTCAGTATTCGTACGAATAAAATTGATAAAATCGCCTTCATTGTCTAATAATTCCTGATATGAACCCATTTCAGAAATGTGCCCATTTTTCAACACGATTATTTTATCCATAAAAGGGAAAAATTTGGTACTATGAGTCACCAAAATCCTCGTCTGAAAATGATCAACTTATTGAATGACGTACCTACAACAAAATTTTCCTACCTGTGCGTTGAATTTACTCACCTTATTTTTTAAAACGCTATTTGGCCCTAATACATTTTGAAATATATGATTGGCAACATGGGAATCAACTGCGCTCAGTGGGTCATCGAAGAAGTAAATGTCAGCATTTTGACAAATAGCTCTGGCCAAACTAATTCTTTGTTTTTGTCCTCCACTTAGATTAATGCCCTGAAAAAGTACACTAAAATGAAGATGTCTCGATATTTTATGGTCACATTAAACAAAACAAATAGTCATTCAATTGAAAATTTTCCAATGTTCAAAATAATTGTAGATAGGTAGATACCTACTTGGCTACTTACGCACCTTCTCTCCTATCTCTGTTAGATCTCCGTCAGACAATCCGTTCAAATCTTGATTTAAAGCGCAAGCTTTGATGGCATCTTCATAAACCTTGTCATCGATATCATCACCCAAAGTAATGTTCTCCTTGATGGTCGAATTTAAAATCCATGCTTGTTGCGAAACGTATGCTGTTTTGCCCTATCCAAAATAATTTCAAAAAAGTTATAAACATGGTGGCCAAAACTGAAAAAATTTATTTATAAACGGTATGAAGCTCGTTACTCTGGTATTCACATATCCGGAAATTTTGTACATTTCTCCCAAAAAAGCAGAAATCAGTGAACTTTTTCCTGCTCCAACTGGTCCTATTATTGCAACCAATGTAGAATCGTCAATTTTGATGTTCATGTTTTCCAATGTAACTGGTCCATCTTTGCAAATCCACGAGAACGAGGCGTTTTCCATTATTAGGCTTTCACCTATTCGAAGAGAATTGCTTGTTTTTGAGTGATAAATTGATAATTTTATTCTCATTTGACTTTTATCATGCGAGGTTGGGATTGGAAATTATTTCAAAATTTGAACAAATTTTCATATCTTGTGTTTTCCTTACGTCAAATTTAGAGAGTCTATAGCAAAAAATCCTTAAAAATTTAATCATAGAAATGAATGGTACTTTGAAAAATGATTAAAATGTGTTTCGGTGATTTTTCACTCAAGTCAAAATTGAAGAGTCAATGAATCATTTAATTTTTCAAATAGCAACTTCAGAAATTTTTTACTCGTTTCCTCTTTCCAAGTAGGTATGTAGTTCTTAGCCTTTTTCAATTTTGATGCTAATAGATATAAACAAATCAAAACAAATTTTGATTAGTTTTGGCATGGATATGTCTCATGGCTGAGGGTCATTTCAAAATTTTGTCCATTTTTCGTGTCCATAAAATTCCGTCACAAAATTCCTTTAAGATGGCTTTCAGACATTTTGTCAGGCTTTTAGAAATTGGAAAAATTGACTTTTTGAACTTGGAAAATCTCAGAAATGATGGTGACTTTCTGACATTTTGTCAGACTTTTTTGGACTTGGAAACTTTCAACACTGAAAAATTTCAAGAAAGTTCAGATTAGACATTTTGTCAGACAGTTTTTTACCTAACGCTAACGTTCAGACATTTTGTCGGTCTTTTCGAATTTGGAGAAATTTTCTGATTTCTACTAACTTTTTGTACTTGAAATTGGGTTTTAGAAAATTTTTCAAAAAAATTCCATACGAAATTCACCAACGAAAATCTGTTACAATGACTTTTAGATATTTTGTCTGATTTTTTTGAACTTGGAAAATTTTGCAAAATTCGAATGACTTTTTGAACTTGAAAAATTTGAAGAAAATTTCGAATATATCACGTCTAGATTTTTTTTTGAAATTTCTCTTTGTGACTCCTTCAATTTTGAAGTTGAGCGAAAAAGTCTTAGTATCAGAATTTGTTCAAATTTCGAGGCACTACACCGGATTCGCTCGATTGAACATTTCTTGATCCATTTTTTTAAAAAGTTCTTAGCTTTTTGAAAAACAGGCAATATGATCATCTAATATTTTTTACAAATGAACAACTTTTCTGCATGCATTTTTTCATAGTACCCAAATCTATAAGGTAGTTACTTGATATGTCGATTATTTACTTGTGGCATTATGAGAAATTGCAGAATCGTCCAACTCTTCGGAATTTAAAAAATCATCCATTCGTTTTATTGAAATTCTAAGCTGCAAAACAAAAAATCGAATTAATTGAGCTTACTTTTTCATCACTTTTGGTAATTTAAAAAAATGTTAATACTTGCTTGTTGTAAAAATAAAAGTTGTTGTGGTATATGATGAAACGCAATGCGAAAATAATTGAATATAACGAATGATACAAACGTTATTCGAACATCCATGACGTTTTGGTTCAGTAGAATATAACTTACATACGTCACTAAAGCTGACTACAAATAAAAGAATAACAAACGCTGAATAAGTATAAAATATCTTGCTCAAAAGTGAAAAAAAGTAGGTATATGAAATCAATAGGTGCCTACCAAATAGGGAGAATTTTGAAAAAGGTTTTGAAACAGCGTATTGGTAATTGCTATTTTTCTTAGAGTTTTATTCTCTATTTGCCTTAATTTTATAGCTACATTTTCAAAACTGCGTTCCCAAGCGTACATCTTTAGAACCTAGAGATACGAATAAATATTCAATTTAGGGATTAACCTATAAACGATGTCAAGATATACCATAGGGCATAGGTACTTTAATTCCAGAAAAAATTTCATGCATAAATCGACTTCGGGTATCCTTATTTTTTACTTCTTCTAGTTGTAATTTCTTCATATGCTTTGTTAGTAAATATCCAACTGAGAATATTCCTAGTACTGTCAAAATACTGAAGATAATGCTGCTGCCTATACGTAAACAGAAATTACGTAACTCTTTTATGTTATCTATACTTGGTTTCCATGAATTCGTAGCAATGTACTCATACTTGTACCTTAAAAACATGTTTTTCTGTTCAACAAGTTTCACAACGATACAAATACTCACAAATAGGCATGACTAAAATTAGCCAGCACAATATGTGTATAAATACGAGTAGGCTATAAATATTCAAATAGGTATAAACGAGAAGATAGGAGGCCAACTTGTCTCTCCCCAATGAAAAAATTCATTTTTAGTAGGAAAATTTGCATTTCAAACTGAGAAAACCCAGAAAAATTGCATCCGGGGAAAAATTTTTCAATTTTTGAACACAGGATCTACTCATTACGTATAATTTAAATTATTCTTACCTAAAAGATGCCAAAGATAGAAATGGCACACCGCTACTTGAACGCTTAAAGCGATGAAATACGTAGATAATTTTACACCATTTTGTAACTGGAAAGTATCCACAGACATTAAATTCACAATATCACTGGTACTGTATTTTTTTCTCACAGCATTCGAAATTAATAACCCCTGCGGAAAGGATAATTTCAAGATAAGTTACTTATAATTTCATTTCATAAAATGGTCCATTCATTTTTGAAATGAACTTACCTTTTTGTATAAACATGAAATCACTGTGTTCCGGACACGTATCTCAACTCGACAGTTATTTTCGACATATTTTGTCATTATAATCGATTGAATTACAATATTGACGAAAAATAAACCACTGTAAAAATACGCTTTCCAGATAGGTTCGTTAGTTTGTAAACTTAATAGAAGCCAACTGAAACGAAAAAATTGATTGATAAGCACCCAAAAGGTAACAATTGTAAGTACCTATGCATTTTATGGTGCTATACGTACTCAAAAATGAAGAACAGACCAGTGGTAAATACTTCAAACATCACTCTTAGAACCGTACAAAACCAATAGTAAAACCCATGCTCTCGATGTAAAATAGAAAGGATAGATTTTTTTGCCAATTCGGATCCTTCTGTTTTAAATTTAGGTGTTGATTTCTGACTGGTTATTAGTTGAATAGATGAGTTAATTGTCTGCTAGAGGGTAATTAGAAAAGTCAATTTATGATGTGAAGACATCGAACCTTATGAAGACATCTTTTGCACAATCTTTCGGATCCAAATCCCACAAGTAATTCTTCACTGGTTGTTCATGGGTTTTCCAAATATAAGGATCGAACCAGGTTAAAAATAATTTTGATAAAAATGATGCTTCCTTGGCAGGATATGTTTTCTGTTGCAAGTAATAACAAAGTGGTTATTTTTTTTCTAAGTAAAGTTAGTAGAAGTACCAACCTACTTGATATTCCGTTATCCATATCGGACATCCGGAGTAATAAAGTCATATCTCAAAAAAAAAACATTTTTTTATTATTATTTTATGCTTCTATCCACCCTCCTCCAATACCCTATAATAACATTTCTTTGAGATTTCAACTCCCTCCCGAACAACTGCAATAATATTACTTAAAATTGAGAGAGGTTGAAATTTCTCTTAGATATGCTTTTCCTCATTGAAATTTTCTTGAAATTTTCCAAGTCCAAGAAGTCATTTGAATTTTGAAAAATTTTCCAAGTTTAAAAAAGTCAGGCAAAATATCTAAAAGTCATTGTAACGGATTGTCGTAAGCGAATTTCGTAATGAATTTTTTTTTTCAATTTTCGAAATCCAATTTCAAGTACAGAAAGTCAGTATAAATATGAAAAATTTTCAAAATTCAAGAAGTCCAACAAAATGTCTGGAAGTTATCCTTAGGTGAAACGTTGCCTGACAAAACGTTTGATTTGAACTTTTTAAAAATTTTTCAAGCCCATAAAATTGAAATTGTTTAAATCTAAAAGTTCATTCGATTTCTTGAAAATTTTGTAAGTCCAAAAAAGTCTGACAAAATGTCTGAAAGTCAGCATAATATCTGAAATTTCCCAAATCCAAGAAGTCTGCTTGACAAAATATCGGAAAGTTACCCTGATTTCTAAAATTTTCTTGATTCAAAAAGTGTAAGTTATTTGTATGAAAAAAATGTCTAAAAGTCAGTATTATCTCTGAAATTTTCCCAACTTCAAAAAGTCAATGAAAATATGAAAAAAAAATCTGACAAAATGTCTAAAAGTCATCGTCAAGGAATTTTGTGACCGAATTTATGGACACGAAAAATGGTCAAAATTTTCAGATTGACTCCCAAGCCTCAACTTAATAAGAATAATGGTCAAAATTAATCAAGATATGGATTCCATAGGTTGAAAAACATACGCCACCTGCTTGATAACTAAAACTAGCTGACAACTTTCCAAAATTTCAAGTCAGGCTTCCCCACCACTATATAATGTCAAAAAGTTTTGATTTTTGATACACCCCAAATCCCACTTTTTCTCCTATACCTACCTTGGAGTTTCAGTCCAAAATTTCCTTGTCAGAAATAGATTTCAGAGGTCAAAAATCATACCCAAAGTCTACAAGGTGTTCTGTTTGCAGTGCACCGCCTTCAAACCAGAAATGCCGCTACCCAAACTACATTATTGTATGCATGTTTGCCGATCTCAAGATTTGAAGGTACAAAATTATGCACAAACCCTGAAAATAACTCCGCTGATGATAAGGATGTTTTTGAATTTTTCTTATATAACTTTTCAAGCTCTATATAATGAATTTTATTTACCTTATATTTTGCCTAACATTGAAAATGAAGGAGCTGCAATGATATAAAAATTTATAAGGCTTATAGCTCCTTCAATTTTTAATTTAGACAAAATTTTGTAAGAGCCATTTCTGTTGAGCTCATTGAGCACAACAAAGTGAGCAAATAATATTTTGCCAACTCCAAAATTGAAAACATGGGAGACCATTTTGAAAATTTTTTCCAAAGAAAGAATTAAATATGAAAGAAAGGAACAAACACCGCTTTTCATCTTTCAATTGGTTGTAGCTCCTTCAATTATACAGTTGGGCAAAACATTATTAGCTCATTTTGTAGAGCTATGTATCTTACAAAAGTTTGTTCATCTTGAATAATTGTATCTCCTTCAATTTTAGAGTTAGACTAAACATGAATAATTAATATAATATAATTTTTTGAGTTTGAGAAGTTGTGCAAAAAAGTTTATAAAATGTTTGCCTATCTATGAGTATATTATTGGTGGACCATAACTTTACCCCTTCAAGTCTTGGGGCTGACTAATATGCATACACTTATATAATTTGGGTAACTGCATCTCTGGTTTGAAGGGACGACACTCCTACTGGGACATCTTGTACACATTGATACCCAAATTGAAATTTTCCATCTTGAGTCAAATCCCATCACCCTCGGGGTACCTTTTGCTTTTATTTTGTCAAATAGCGTCTGAAACGAACCCGAAAGGACAAAATAATTTAATTTTGGATCCATCCCTCTCACTCCAGGGAGACAAATTTTCGGTTTAGGGTCAAAATAGCCCCAGAAACAGATTTAAGAACGTCAAAAAATTGAAAACTGTAATAAAGAAAGTTCAAAACAGGGGAAATTTTATTTCCAGAAGTTGAAATCTCAAAATTCGTGGTTTTTTCAAAGTTAAATATTGAAGAAAAAAAACTATGTTGCGTAAAAATGTTAATATTTTTGAAAAGTAGAGGCTTTGAAATATTTAAAAATGTGTTTCATCGCCTGAGATGAACAAATTCTGCCCAAAAAGACGTTCGAAATGATAAGAAATTTTTTAATTGTCATTTTCCAAAAATTTGTTTTTTGGCATAAGTATGACATTATTACTCCGCATGTGCGATATGTACCTCTACCTACTTACCTAGGTATATCAGTTACCCACAAGCTTAATTAAATCTTTATTGATTTTGATTATGAATAGATACTTACCTTACGAATGGAACATAATGAACGTTGAGGTTTTTCATCAGCAAAACAATTTATAAGAAATATGACCACGATGGAAATGTAATACAATGTGTAGGAAGCATTCTTCACATCATCTTCGCTGTAATTCTAATTTTTACAGAGTTGAATGATTAATATGTATAGATAGGTATATAAATTCTATTCATTAATCACTCACAGGAAAATAATATTCTTTTTCAATGACGGTTTTAATTTCAGGTATTCCGCAAATGAGAGAAAGAAATGAAAAAATGAATAAAATTCCGGACGATCTAATTCCTCTCTTGATATTGGCCCAAGTCAAGATGAAAAATAGAATCTAAAATTCAACTCATAAATTATCTGCTGTAGAAATCTGATGAGGTGAATGGGAAAATTTATCTTTGTTTTATTGTGGCAAAAAAATACTTACAAGGGTGAAACACACTACGTTCGTTGACAAAAAATACACAATGGGTTCAGAATATTGTGACAATATGTCATGAACAGCATCAGTAAACCGCAGTAAAGTCGTAATAATAATTAAAACCTGCAATTCAATTTCAACAATAAAAACACCGGTACCTACCTAATGTTTGTCTCTTACCAATCTTTGAATGAAAAAAGATAGATGAACTTTTTGGAAAAATTGTAGAATTTGAGTTACCTACCAATTTAATAATGTTGAATATATTGTAAGGTATTTCTCTGGTCTCACTTTTTCTGAGGTTGTATAATTCCAAAGGTAAAAAAATCCATAAAAAGCCACAAGGTATCCAAACTAGGACAGTTCTTCGAAAACATGGCGTAAATTCTGGATTATTTGTATACCAGGTCAAATTCAGATCCTGTTCGTGATTTATAAAAATTATTCCCTGCCTAAATAAAAATAAAAATACGTTTGGAAAATTCTTTACCCAGAATGTTGACCTGCACAACTCATCCATGCCTAGCATAACGAAACACGAAAGTGAACAAACGTTACATTTTGAAATCACTGCTAATTACAGTCACCTTGAAAATTATCAGTAGGTAGGTACTCTAGCACTCAATCATTTAAGAAAAGCTTCAAATCTCGTTAGATAAGAAATTTGGTTTAATAATGTGAAAAATGGTTCTACGACGTTGACGTACTTATTAAACATGAGAAATCGGGTCTACGAGTAGTTACATTTCATTAAAACACTTTCAATTTTAAATGTCGCGATACCTGATTACATCGTATTTTTCCTTCGAACTAAAAAAATATGACACATGTATTATCGTCTGTTCCCTTCCCAGAAACTTTTTTTCAAGTTGATATCTATAGACAGTAAGTACATTGGTAGGTATGAAATATAAAAAAGCCTTCGGACTAAAAAGTTGTTTGTTGTGAAATCTTGGAAAGGAAAACAATAGAATTTTCTTTATTTTGATCTTCATTTTGATGATGTCTGTGGTGTGGTAGCCAGGATGGACTCATGTGAGGGGTGAGGGTATGTTCGATTTTGAGAAAGGGGGTTCGTTTTAAAATGTAATTTTTATCCATTGCGAAATCAAAAATTAAAAAGATGTGTACTTATTTTTTTATCAAATTTTGAAGAAAATTTCATATTTTTCATCATGGGGGGGGGGGGGGTGAACTTCTAAAACCATTATGTGGCTACGTCTCTACACATTTGATACAAATAAGGATGACGTATAAAATATCTGTGGTTGGATGATAAATTTTATGTACATTTTGATAAGTGAATACGTACGTCGTTACGTACATAGAGTCATAGATACACCAGAAGTAGTTCACTTTACGGTAAGTCATAATGTGTGACAGTTTAAACAAATTTTCGAAGATGATAATAAAAACACGATGGAGTTTTAAAATTTTTTTAATAATGACCCTAAAGACGATAAAACAAGGAACCTGTTTCTAGTTCAAGTTCATATCACGGTCAGTAAGTAGCTCAGTACCAAAGGTACTCTATGGTTTACATAAAAGTTGACAAACAAATGTAGGTCTAGGAACATAAATAAACATTCATTACTTCAGCGATTAAAGATTACTCGATGTTCTTGGAGAATATGCTGATTCAAGAGCCATGTTACGAAATTCAAAACTCGACGAATTTAATAAGTTTTTTGCTGAATCGAAGTTCAATATGGAACCGTTGTCTAATATCAAAATCCTGAAAAAAATTGTATATTTTAAAACCTAAAAATTAAAAACAGCAGTCAAACTGACTGTCATGGCTCATGATAAAGCTTAGAAAAACGTAAAGATAAACGTAAGTTGACTTGAATCATAAAATAGGTAATCGTAAAATGTTGCTCGTTGGGTAGGCTTCGCTTCTTTTTCAAAAAAAATTGTTGGAGGGAGTTAAAAAATTTGTAAAATTGGTTCAAAAAAACATAATTACGAAAGCAAGGATTCAAGGTTCTTAAACTGGAGTCTTGACCTTTCACCCTATTTTGGTTTTGAAATTGGAAATAAGCAAAATTCTATGAACTTTGATATAAAATGGAAATTTTAAGAATCTCATTAGAGAAAGGAGAGAGTGAAATTTTTACCAACAATATTTTCTGAACATCGATGGTTGCAACTCTGAATTACTTTTTTTAAAAGAAAGGAGGTAGCCGGGTTTATAGGGATGATTTGGCCCGCGGCAACGAATTTCAAATTATCCAGTTGAAGTTGGTCCTCATGGTCTAAAACTCCTGTGACAAAATTGTTAGCTCGATATCTCACCCTTACCCCTTCTGGGAGTGTTAAATGCAGATTTTCGTTAAAAATTTATATTTTTGGTAGTTTTCAACTTTGATTTTTTTTTTCAATTTATTTCATACAACATTTTCGAAAGATTCTTGAAAAATAGCCAAAAGAAATCAAATTCGCTCGATTTTGCTGAAATTGCAGTATATTACGAGAAATATCGGCTTGAAACAAGCGCAGACATGATTTTTAGGCGCCTGGGTCATCTTGAAGAGGTTGTGGGTCCTCAAAATGGCGCCATTCTGATTCTGATATTTATAAAGAAAATTGGGAAAAGGGGGGGGGGGAATAAACGAATTTGGTTTAAATGCAGTTGATAGTGTATTTTGGTGCCATTAATGATATGTAGCAAGAAAAAAAATTTTCGACCAGAAATGATTCATTTAAGGGGGAAAAATGAGAAAAAAATTGATTTTTTGCATTTTTGAAGACGACGCACCAATATGAGGCTGTATATTTAGATTGAGTACTCAATAGAAAAATTTTTTCAGAATTGCATCTCTGAGAAGGGTAACCAAAATGACTCTTAGAAAGCTAAAAATGTACATTTGACCTTGAAAAAATGCTCGAAATTTTTTTCAAAAAATTCTAGAAATCACCCTTGATACTGGTCTACTATCCCTGCAAATTTGAAAAATTTTCGTACAACATTGCCAAAAATATAAACTTTAACAAAAATCTGCATTTAATCCCTGCAGAAGGAGATCCCTAAAAATCCGGTTACTGTCTTTCGAATTATTCCATTGGACATACGTGGTCTGACAATTGTTTCCCCGGAATTTTGCCCTGGAGGGGCAGGGAATAACATGAGGGGGAAACTTACCCTAAATACCTTCACAGTAGTCTCCTCCGAGGTCAGCGCACCTTTGCCATCGATTGAC
>FIZU01017805.1:0-11060 GCA_900064475.1 Pseudococcus longispinus | reverse complement strand
TTTGTCCATCAACTCGGCGAAGTGAAATGTCCAGTTGTAATAGTTTACGTCCGTGGGTTGTACTTGTGGCGAATATAAATCAGTGTTACCAAATCAGAATTCGAAAAATGTAAATAAATATTTCTTTCATCTGGTAAAAGGTGGCGGATTGAGATCGTTGCTCACTGTCACTGCATAGATCAGGATGAGTAAAGATGGTATTTAGGAAGAATTATAAGGAAATTGAAAAAAAAACTAGTATTTCTATTGAGAAAAAATCTGTTAGGATTAATAATTATTATCGCGTAGAATTCTTTGTAACATGCGAACGCAGCAAAATAGCAGCAAGCTTTTTAGCCCACCCATTACGATTTCCAACATTCCATTTTGTTTTCATTCGTATTAATGGGTTTTCAATAGTAACCAGTAGTTTTCGTTTGAAATAGGCCTATAAAACTTCTTTGATTACTTATATGTACAAATAGTTACGAAGGCATACCTAGACATGTATTTGAATTGTTGATCAAATAATCAAATAGGTACCTACGAAGCCACCTGAAAACTGCATCACCTGGTGTAAATAATATTTATGTAGGTAAGTAAGCCGAGCAAATGTTTCCGACTAGATTGTCAACAATTCAACATTGACATTGACTTTAGGATAGATAGTTGTTAATTTTGAAAGCCACGAAATTTACAAATTACAAATGCGCACTCGTACAAATAAATAGGCACACATATTACGGTTTAACAGGACAACCAATACCCATAATGAAATAAACGAATTTTTGATATACATCAATATTTCACGTTGAATCTACCGAACTTGTACAAACAATACTCGAAAGAATAAATATCACGCCCAGCACACGACGGCGGCTATTCCAAAATCAAAGTTGAACCAACCTCAAGCAAAATGTCGAGATTGAGTATCCTTGTTACAATTTGTGCTGCGCTATGCTTCACGGTAATTAACTTGAAATGCAACAACAATGAGAAAATCTCGAAAGTATTCTAATTAATACCATTTTTAAGTTTCAGTCGGCCGAATCGAACTCCCCGTCCGCTGTCGATTTATCTTCTTTGCTACGTTATCCGCCTTATTATTCGGCGTTAGGATATTCTAGACCTGCATCTCTCAGTGACTCAGATTACCAAAAACTATTGCAGATTTCCGAACAATATAACGTCAAACTTAGTGATTTATATCAGTTGTACGATTTATCGGGTTATAATTTACCATCCTATAGTTCCGACGGTTACATCGACATGATTCAACAATTCGCTGAGGCTGTGGAAATTGAACGTATGCGCAGAGGATTGCCTTCTGGTTCTAGTCCTTCATCGGTAAATTTCAACTTTGATTTGATACCTACACCTGCATATCAATATTACCTGTTTTCTTCTTTTCCAAATCCGAAAACATATAAGAGTAACATTTATACGTTTTACAGCTGCGTTACTCAACTTCATCGCCACTGGTCGAATCAATAATCGTATAAGTATTTTCTTGATCATATTTCTTCGATAGATATCATTTCGGTAGATTATACTCATAGAAAAACTTGATGATTTTTCAGAATAGACCACATACACCGGTGCTTTACAGACGTGATATAATAGATGTAAGTAGTACACACACGTCTATCGATTTAAATTACTCGTACGTATTTAATCAATTAAATCAAATTTTCATAGGCTATGGATAATTTATACGATCAAGGCAGTGAAGCAGCTAGCAGCCTTTATAATAATTTATACAACATGATGGATTATGCAATTTCCAAACCTACGCAAGCATTTAAAAATCAAATAAATGATATAGTTTACGGACATGGTATTCGAGATGATATAAATAGCGCTGAAAACATGGTTTCTCAAATGACCGAAAGTTTGATACATATGATCTAGAATTAGTCATCCCATCCATATCTGTGGTAAGTTGCACAACGGAAAACTCGTACTCAAGAATAGGGGACTTATTCACACTACGTCGCGTCATTGCTAGGTGTACTTGATTTATTGAAAGTATATGTACGTAAGTATGTGAAAAATGAAACAAATAAATTCTTGTTGTAGGTCGTTCGCCAATGAAACAGATGCGCAGGTAAAACGGATTCTAACTCAATCTAAATCTCACAACTGATATCTCTCCCGAGTGTATGGATAATTACATTATATCTATGAAATAAGTAATGTCCATTAATTCTCCTATTCATTTAAAATACAAACACATGTAACTGCAATTTTTCCTTTTTTCTTCAATAAAATAATGATTCATTGACGATAAATTGAGATTTTTATATTGATCATGAATCACGACGGTGGCATCAAATTAGCTGGTAAATGTACGAAAGCGAGGTCTACTCTAAAGAAAATTTGGACCTCCGCGAACAGCTCCACGCGATTCTATTTTTTTCAAATACATATTACTTCAACATCGGTATCGCGATGATTTATTTAAAATTATTTTTCATTCAAAATCGAAACTTTTTCGTGATTTTATTTTTGTTTATCAAAATCACGAATTTTTCATAGTTTCAAATAATTACCATTTTGAAAATAATTTCCAGGTAAGTATCGTAAGAATTTTGATTCAAAATGATGATTTTTTTCACCAATTGATTTTCGGATAAAAAAATTCGAATATTTTGAGATATTCAATTCGAAATTACGGGGTTTTTAAGATTTTGAAATCAAGTGAATTTTTAATACTCGTAACTAAAATTATAATGATGAAAAATTTTGGTAAAATCGTGACTATTTTGACTTTTGATACAATTGGTATTTCGTGTCTTTTTTTAAAACTTAATAATCAAAATGTTGCAATTTTATGATTTTAAATTAAAACGAGTAAGTAATAGGTTTAAAAAAATGATTTTCAAAATCAAAAATCGTTAAAAAATGTTGACTATTTGATTTCAGATTTCAAAAATTTTTCAATGTTGACATCGAAATAGATAGGCACCTAATAGCATTTTTGTGACTTTTGGATCAAAAAATGTTCGGTCAAAATTAATTTGTGTAATTTTCGAATCAAAGTGATGGAAAGAATTATTGGTCAAAAATTGTAATTTTATTTTGGTATTGATCGTAGATTTTGATTGAAATCTAAATGTTGCAATTTTTATGATTTTAGTTCAAATATGTAGGTATATACCTCATGAAAAATAATTTTCAAGTCAAAAATTGAGATTAAAATTTAATTTTCGATTCCCAATGTCGGAATTTTTCCAACTTTGGAATCAGAACTTGAGAGCATTAGTGTACATGAATAAAAATAATGATTGAAAATCGTGACTCTACATATTTTGACTTCGATCCCAAATTTTGATATTTTCTACTTTTAAATCTAAAAGCTGACATTTTTGTGATTGGTTTTATAAAAATTATTTTCGAGTCAAAAGTCGTCACAAAATTTCGACTTTTGATTTACAATTTTGAAATCAAAAAGGTCACCGTCATTTCCATACTACCCTTGAAACTATAAAACATGGGATATGCTTTTGTTGATTTAAATTTTTTTTTCCAATTCCAAAAAACTCTGACATACATGACATAATGTGAAGAAGTCAAGGAAAATCTGAAAATTTTTTCAAGCCCAAAAAAGCCTGACAATAGGTAATGTCCAAAAGTAAAGTCTGACAAAATGTCTAAAAGTCAGCATTATCTGTAAAAATTTTCAAACTTCAAAAAATCAGTTGAAATCTGAAAATTTTTCCAAGTTCACAAAAATCTGACGTGATTGAAATTCTTTGTAATTCGAAAAAAGTGTGACAAAAATGTCTAAAAATAACCATTATTATTTATCTATGAAATCTGACATAATGTCTAAAAGTCACTGAAAAACTGAAAATTTTACGGTCAATTGAAATATTAAAATTTTTTTAAGTACTAAAAAGTCTGACAAAAAAACTGACGAGATATCTACAAGTCAGCATCATTTCTAAAATTTTTAAAAGTCCAAAAAAGTCTGTCATAATGTCTAAAAATTAAAGTCTGACAAAATGTCTAAAAGTTAAAGTAAGACAAAATGTCTAAAAGTCAGCATTATCTGTAAAAATTGTCCAAGTCCACAAAAATCTGACATAATGTCTCAAAGTCAATGGGAATATGAAAATTTTTATAAGTCCAAACAATTCTGGCATTATGTCTAAAAGTCAGCGTTACACAATTTCGTCACGGAATTTTCCACGAGATCACTCCCCATAGCAAAAGCATATCTTATGCTAATACTAGGCGGCTAGGCCCCTTTGCGGCCCATCCTCCTAGCTGCTGTTACGTATAAACCGACAAAACTGTCATATTTGGTTAAAATTCTCGCTTTTTAGTAAAAATTTCCATTTTTTGATCAAAATCATTATTTTTTGTCATTTTTCATTGTTTAGTTCAAACGGTCATTATTTGCCAAAATTTGTCAAGTGTCATTTTTTGTCAAAATCTCCGTTTTTCATCAATTGTTTTTTTGACTAAATTGCAAATTTTTGGTCAAAATCGTCATTTTTGGTTCAAATCGTCATTTTTTGTAAAAAGTGTCATTTCAAGGTTCAAACTATCATTTTTGGTCAAAATCTTCATTTTCCATCAATTGTTTTTTTGTCTAAATTGTGAATTTTTAGTCAAAATTGTCATTTTAAGATAAAAACCATCATTTTTGATCAAAATTGTCATTTTAAGGTAAAAATTGTCATTTCAAGGTAAAAATTGTCATTTCAAGGAAAAAATTCTCATTTTTGGTCAAAATTGTCATTTTTGGTAGAAATCATCATTTTTTGTTAACATTGCCGTTTTTCGGTACAAACTGTCATTTTTGTCAAAATTGTGATTTTTGTGAGGGTCAAAATTGTCAATTCGAAGTAAAAAATGGTCACTTTTGGTTAAAATCGTTATTTTTCGTCAGTTGTCATATTTTGGTCAAAATGGTGATTTCATGGTATAAAGTGTCATTTCTGGTCAAAATCTTCGTTTTTCAGCAATTTTATTTTTGTCTAAATTGTGAATTTTTGGTCAAAATTGTCATTTTAAGCTAAAAATTATCATTTTTGGTCAAAATTGTCGTTTTTGGTAGAAAGCATCATTTTTTGTTAACATTGCCATTTTTCGGTACAAACTGTCATTTTTGTCAAAATTGTCAATTTGAAATAAAAATGGTAATTTTTGGTTAAAATCGTTATTTTTCGTCAATTGTAATTTTTTTGGTCAAACTTGTGAATATTTTAGTAAAAATTGTCATTTCAAGGTAAAAATTATGTTTTTGGTCATTTCAGAATTTTTTAAATATGTCATCAACATAAAGTCTGACAAAATATCTAAAAGTCACGAAAAATCTTAGCGTTACGGACAGACAGACAGACGGACAGACACGTCGTGAATTTTATACATATGGATTAGCATTTTATGACCTTTGGGTCAAAATAATGACCAAAAATGTCAAGTCAAAATTCGTGACTTTAGTTGATGAATTCAAATATTTGAACTTTTTGAACTGCAAACATTTTTTTTGGAGCTGCGTAAAATGTGCGGAGCTGCGCTTTAGAATAAGCACTGACGAAAGTAGAAAATATGTGAGCATAATGAAAATAATCTTCATTTAGGCCTATACTATAAGAAACACAAAGAAGAAGTTTTGAATTTATTGGTAAAGGACAAGAAGTAAAAATACTCAAAAAGGAGATAGCTTCAAGCGGACATATTGATGGTACATGGATACATCTTTTTAAAATTCAAAACTTTTCAAAAGTTGAACAAAAAATTCCTGCCATTTTTGGAAATCTGAAAACTTTTCCAAGCCCAAAATAGTCTGACAAAGTGTCTAAAATGTAATTTTCTAAGTTCAAAAAATTCGAAATTATTTGTCTAACAAAATGTCTAAAAGTCAGCATTATCTCTGAAATTTTACAAATTCAAAAAGTCAATGGAAATCTGAAAAGTTTTCCAAGTTCAGAAAAGTCTGACAAAATGTTTAATTTGAACTTCCTTGAAATTTTTCAACTCCATAAAGTTGAAATTTTCCAAATCAAAAAAGTCTGTCTGACAAAATATTGGAAAGTTACCCTCGAGTCCAAATTCCAAGAAAGTCTGCCAAAATTTCAAAAAAATAATTTTCCAAGTTCAAAAAGGCTAAATTATTGGTCTGACAAAATATCTAAAAGGCAGCATTATTTCTGAAATTTTTAAGTTCAAAAAGTCAATGGAAATCTGAAAATTTTTTCAAGTTCAAAAAATCTGACAAAATGTCTAAAAAGTCATCATCGTTAAGGAATTTCTTGACGATTTTTACGGACACGAAAAATGGACAAAAAATGGTCAAAATTTTAGAATTGATCCCAGCCTTAAGACATATCCATGTCAAAAATATTTTGAGACACCCCGATGCTCCTTTCACAATGTTAAACAGACTCAGAAAAATCTATAGATTTTCAAGTAATCTCACATCATTTTCGCAAATGATGATTTTTTAATTTATACCTATCGCGATTTTTTTTCATTTCCTTTTCTGCTCCCGCTTCGTATATTCAAATGAATAGCATTTCATAAATATGCACATCACAGATGCAACATACTAGGCCATGCCGAGGGTAAATTTACCAACATCATTTTAAACATTTCAATTATAAAAACACAAATTTTTTGGTGATTGTAATGTACTCTTCTACGATTTGTTTCAATGTTTGTTCATTTGAAATCGAAGAAGCTTGCGAAAAAAAGATTTTCAAGAAAATTGCATACCAGTTTGAAAAATCTGAAAAAAGTCAGCATGAATGGCGAAATTTTGATTGACACCCCAAAATTTTGGATTGAAACTAATTTTCAATCACGAAAGTTGGTGTTGGTAGTAATCCAAAAATCGCTGTGAACGTGTTTGTACAGTTACAAAAAGTTGTGTGCGGTCGAAAGGTTACAAACGATTTTATGATGGATTTGTAATCCACGATGCATTTTTGAAAAAATAAGCTGGGGTTCTATTTTTTAAGGCCCTTTTTTTTAAGAGTCCGCCTTCATTTTCAAGATATCTCCTTATCTCCCTACCTCTGTACCCAAGGCCGCAATTGAGAAATTTTTCAAATAAAAATTATTCGCCATATCTCAGGGAATATTTTTCGTTACAAGAAAAATTTCGATTTGACCCTTCGTTCCTCGTCAATTTTGCAAATTATCATTCCAAAATGACTGTAATATTCAGTTTTTCCAGTTTTACTTCAAAATTATGCGAAATCAGGCCATTTCTCAAATACAAAAGTTGTTCAGAATCATAAGGAACACGTATACCAAAAATCGCACCTCTCTTTCGAGGGTCCAACCCCTTTTTCCAAAAAAAAACTATCTCTGTGCCTATGCCTCGTATTGGAAAATTTTCCAAATAAAAATGTTACATCATAACCCTACGAATTTTTTTATTCTCTCCCTCTTCCCCCTTTTGCCACTTAGAAAAATTGAGGAATTACACCGAATGAAATTTTGAATAACAATTTCCAAATCTAAGAAAAAAATAAACCCATTGAAATTTGTGCTGCGATTTGAAATCCCACAAAAATTTACGAAGCATAATTAAGGGCTGCCCTAGTATCTAGGTATATAGGTTTAAAGTTCATATGTGAATTGCGATGAATAGTTGATACCTACCTACATACGTACGTAGATCATTATAGCTTCAGCAAATACGTATAAAGTATAGCTAAGGACATACATCAATTCAACACGAAAACTGATGTTTAGCAAATACTATAATGATACAACGTAACAACAATAATCAAAAATAGAGACAGGTACACACAACTGTTGAAAAATTCTTCCGTAACATAAACCTATTGACTCGATTCTTATTACGAAATCGACGTCATCTGAAATATATTTGTAGATGGCCCCATTACCAATATAAAAGTCGATCGCAAGCTCTACAATTGTAGTAATATTACATCCTTTATCCACGTAACTATTTCTAACTCCAATTCGTACAATTGACGGTGAAATGTCTTCAAAATTGGCATTAGTATCGTTGCTGGGATTCGTCTGCTTACAGGTATTCGACGATTCATTTCAAAATACTATTCCCAATAAGTTCAACTTCAAGCCACGCTTTAAACGAATTCGCATCTATTTGGTATTTTTCAGGCAGCACGATGTGATCACCTTTCCATACCTCCACCCTCATCAGTATCATCAGCCGTCTTCTACGACGCAAATGGAAATTCCATCATATCATCGACTTATCCGTATTACAGCTATTTCGGTTACCATCCTCCATCAAAATTAACCAGCGATTACGACTTCAATCAGAAATTAGCTCTGTACTCAGCCATCTACAACGTACCATTGTCAAATTTGTACCAATTGTATAACATCATCGAAAACAATATGCCGACTATACCTCGCGATCAAGAACTGAATATGTTGCAACAATTAGCTAATTCCATTCAAGATGAAAAAGTTCGAGACATCACCAATCCTTTCCAATACAAACTGAATCCATCGTCTTATCCGAACGTATGTTGGGCAAATTTTCAACTTTCATACGATAATTTCTAGCGCTAAAGATATGAATTTTTTTATTCGTAAATCACGTATAATTACGTAATTATTTCAGAGTTTAACGATGGCTGAATTGATGGGTTATCTACCCTCGGACATTCCGGCATCAATCTCGTACATGCAAAATTATTTAGACAGTTTGTTGCCTACTTTGAACCCCGATACTCTGTCTGAAATTCAAAGTGCTGTTTATAACAATACTCCTCCGGAATGGCGTTCAATGGCGGATGACCTTACTTTCCAGTTACAAACGTCTATTCGTTACATGTTAGCTAATGATGTAAGGATACCAAAACTTTAGCGATTTTATATGAAAAATTTGTTCCAGCATAATTACAATACGTGTCTTTAATTCATTTTTCAGATGTATTTCACTCCCAATTATTAAACATTGAAACGAATACACTCGTACCTACGTATGATTTAGAAACATGAGCCAAATTCAGATTGTATCTACCCATCAATTTAAAAATTCAGCATATCTATGTAATTTTATTTTTTTAATATTACACTAAAACTTGAATGAAATAAACTTCTAAACAATCCCGTTGAATTTGTAAATAATCGATTTATTTCTTATATTTTAAACTACCTACCTATATTTTAAGACGGCCGATGCCAATTTTGCCAACAAGAAAAGTTTGCTACGATGCTTCGATTACTGCATTAAAATAGACTTGACAACTTTTAGGCGAGTGCCAATTACAGATAAATGTGTAACAACAAACAAGACCGCGACAAAGAGAATAGAAGGTTATGTTTTCCTAGTCAAAAATTTCTCCAAAAATCAAAAAATTTCTAAATTCGCAAAATAAATGAAAATCGATAAAAAAATTTAATAATTAGCAACAAAAATTTCAGTTTTTTTAAACATTTTTGACGTTTTAAGTTGAGATTTGTCACGAACATGAAAACGTATTCTAAAATCGCTAGCGATTTCTGGGAAATTTACTCGATTTATCAATTTCCGAACATTCCTGAAGAGCAAATATTTTAGAAAATTTAATACATTTTGATTTTAAATTTGCTTTGAAAAAATATAGGTACTTTCGATAAAAAATGCAATTCAATTTTTGGTTAAAACTGCCACTTTTTATATAATTTTACCCTCGGATCACTCGTATAAGAAAGCCAATTTTCCGTATCCATCCCTTCCAATTTTAGACTTAATCACCACCCTGGATATAAAATTATCAATTCAATGAAAATTGTAAACGATTTAAAAAACTGAGCAGGCCCTCAAAACCTTATGAGATGAGAACTTTAAGGACAGTGGATACCTGCAAAAACCTATCAAGACATGTTCAAACTTGTCAAAAACATGTCGAAACACGTTTAAACATGTTTAAACTTGTACAAATCTATCTACATTTTTTAAAAGGTGGTTCTATTCGCGAATTTAATTATTTTAATTTCATTTTTCAAAAGATTAAAACAAACATGCTTCAAAAATTGAAGGACCCAAGTCACAAAAATCAATTTTTCCGGGAAAGCAAAAAATTGATTCATTCAAAAATTAAAATATTTAGAAAAATGTCACTTGGAGCAGAGGAAGGGGACAATTTTCAAGTTGGTACCACTGGAAAATATTCGAGGGTGCCGGAGCTGCACCCATTCAAACATTTTGGGGAAACTAGGTGGGTCTAAATACTATCTTAAGTTAAAGTAGGTTATGTTGGACTTGATTCCAATTGTATTGAACAAAACCGTAGTACGTGATGTCAATTATAATTTAAAAAATTTTGACAAGTATTGAGTAAGTTGTGCACTTTCTTAGACTTTTTTTGAGAAACAGGAATTCCCGACACTTCAACAGAATTTTGACCTGACTAGTCAATCTGCGCACCTACTTATCTAAAAACCTCGAAATCCATCGGTAACTCAAAAACAGTCATTTGTAACTTGAACCACTTTTGGTTTTAACAGATTCGATTGAGGATTTTTTTCAATTTTCAGAGTAATTTGTACAAGTTCATAAGTAGCTCTACGTACTGAGTACAAATTGCCTAATATTCTCCCTGCATCACCCCTCTTGGTATCAGTGGCAAAAGTGAAGGCGCTTACAGGCGCGAGCAACATTTTGAAAATCTGAGCACCACCTTAAAAAATCGGTGAAAACCTCGAAAATCTAAAAATATCGTGATTTTTTTTTCTTTAAGGAATGCATCTACTCTGGCACCTTCTTGAGAATTTTCAATTTAATAAAAATAATCAGTTTTTGACGAATTATCGAGTTTTCCATAGACTATCAAATCAATTTCATAAGGAAAAAACTCTAAAGCAGTAAATCCGTTAGAAAAGCTGATTCTCTCACTGTAAATTTCATAATAAAGTCTTCAGTAATCAAAAAAATTACCTTCGGAGGAGTATTCAAAGCGAAATTTAAATTAAAAAAAAAACAAATTATCGTCGCGAATATCTTGAAAACCGGTTCACAAAAATGAAAACTGTATATGACCTTTTTTATTCATCTTTTCAAATGCTATTAAAAAGGTCATGTACGATTTTCACGTAACTGCAATATTCAAGGCGCTAGAGGTATTTGAAAATTT